>QGSO01000347.1:600000-846882 GCA_011037825.1 Carya cathayensis | reverse complement strand
CTCGTTAACATACTGAGTTTGCTTCTCTCTTACCCTTACTCTTTATATTTATTGATGTTTCATATTTTGTCTATATTTTATATTGTATATTTGATTTATAATTATTATTTTTTAAATACAACTCAATTCACTCCCCCTTTTGTGTTAGTCATCTGGGCAACAATAGTTATCACTATTACTATTATTACATATAGTTATTAGTTATAGTATTATTACTAATAGACTAATAGTAGTAGTGTATTACTAATATATATATATAATAGTATACTATATGTATATATATTAAATATATCACAATATAATTACATAAGTATTAAATAAAATGTCATTGAAAAAAAAAAAGTCAAAGGGTGGACCGATCGGACCGGACCCGACCGAATGGGACCGGACCGGACCGGACCGTAGGAAATTCGGTCCGGTCCAGGGTGGGAAAACCCTGGATCGAATAGGTCCGGTCCGGTCCGTAAAACCTCCTCGGACCGGACCGGATTCACCCCTAGTCAATTGAGTAATTCTACTATGCTCCTGAGTCATTGTACTCATTTTATCGAAATGATATGACACCACAATACCACGTAATTACTTATTAAAAATTTTAAAATATATATTTAAAATAAAATAGCATCTAAAAATATAAAAAGATAAAGATTAAAACCTTATATTATCTCTATTCTTTTATATTTATGTTTTTAATTTTTTTAATAAGAAATATGACATCATAAGAATGAATGATATAAATGGCATAACAACATTACTCTACTAACAACTATATCAACTATGTATTCTACAGACAAATCCACCCTTCTTTATACCCTCCATAATAGTTTTCCATTAGATGATAAAATAATTAAATTAAAACTAAGAAAAAATTAGTAGGCTATCGCCACCTTCAGCACTAGATGATGACAAGCCACTCTATTTTGGTGCCTGGATGGGGCTAGATTTGGCGCCTCCCTGATGTCAGATCTACTAGCTTCGGCGCCTAGGTTGCTCGGATCTTGCAGCCCAACGCCGAATCCAGTTATTCTAAAGCTGGACATTGTGAAATTTTTTTCAACAGGTTTTGGCCATAAATGGCAGCAACCGCCCCAAGCAATGGCTGGATTAATTTCTTTTGTGATTAACCCGATTGTTTCTTAGGGTGGCAGAGCGACGGCCGAAATTATTATCGACTACTATAACAGTTGCCACATTGCCTCATGCATAACTAGAAGAATCAGGAAGCATGCAGCAAAATCGTCAACAAATTTCCTAATAAGCAGTCTGTAATATGTATAGTTATTTAGGAGCTACAATAATTCTTATATAGCATATTCAATTCTTTCTATAAATTAGTCACTGTATAGCATAGAGAAATATACTTTTACATAATTCATCAATATAATTTTCTTCTGAGTCTTCATTTTATGCTTTGTTTCTTCATCTGTTTCGCCAAGCACAGACTTTGCCAACACCATTCTTGCTAACTCTAACATGGTATCAGATTAGTAACAATGGCTGCAAACGATCCTCCCACTACAAAATATACAAATCTCGCTGACCCAACCATTACTTACCGACTTGAAACCTTTGATAACCCAAGAACCGTGCTTGTCACATATCTTCTCCATGCCAAAAATTATTTCACCTAGTCTCGTTCAATCCAACGTGCTCTTCAAGCCAAGAACAAACTAGGATTTCTAAATGGAACCCTCACCAAACCATCCACCACTGATGACCTTCTTTTCGATTCCATAAGCCTTCGTCTATGCCTCTCGGTTGCTTTTGTTGATGATGCCAATGAAATATGGACTGAATTACAGGAGCGTTTTTCTCCACAAAATGGACCTCACATCTATGAACTCAAGAAAACACTGGCCCCAAGACGACAATACTGTGAATAGCTATTACTTTAAACTCAAATCTCTTTGGGATGAATTATTTGTTTGTGACCCATTACCAGTTTGTTCTTATGGCTCAATGAAAACTCTTTCTGACTCTTTCTGACTGCTACCAAAGAGACAGTGCAATCCAGTTCCTTATGGGTCTCAATAATTCTTACAACAATGTGCGTGACCAAATCATGCTCATCGATCCTTTACCTCTAGTCAACAAAGTGTTCTCCTACATCCAGCAACAAGAATTCCATCGGCTACTCACTTCTTAAGCTCCCAACATAGATTCCATTGCTTTAGTAACTTGAAAATTCACCTCTACACCTTCCCATATTTCTAGCAAAAGGGATAAGCCCTATTGTACACACTGCAAGATCACAGGTCATACCTTGGCCACTTATTTTAAATCTGTATATGTTGCCGCTCCTGTTTGCACTCATTGTGAGATGACTGGCCACACTGTGGATCGTTGCTACAAGCTTCATGGCTATCCTCACGGCCACAAACTCCATAAACCAAGAGGCAATGCGGTATCACTTGGCTCCTTTGATTCTGAAGACCATTCTGATCCAAATGTGTCGTTAACTAAATTCATCTTTGGTGGGCTCCACAAAAATCATTTCACCAAATTCATCTTTAGTGGGCTCCACAAAAATCATTTCACCATCTCAACTAACTACTATTTATAAAAAAAACTCAACTCATCTCAGCTTAACTTAACATCCAAACACAGCCTAAGGAGCAATATCAATATCTCATAGCCTTGATGCACAACAAGAATTCTAATTCTTCACCATTAGCGAATCAACTCTAGACGGTTATATCTAACCATGTTCACTCCTCTTCCATCGCTGGTATCCCATTTTGTTTATCTACTTTTTCTAACATTTTCACTTTTTGGATCATAGACATGAGTGCTACTGATCATATGATTTGTAGCCCCTCCCTCTTCACCACCATCACTGCCATAGCTTCATACTTTGTTAAGCTTCCGAATGGGGAATTAGCTCATGTCACTCACCTTGGCATAGTGCAAGTGACAACAACTATTCTCCTCCAAAATGTTCTTTGCGTACCCTCTTTTACTTTTAATTTACTATTTGCTTGTAAAATTGCACAATAGCTTAATGCCTTTCTCCTTGGACAACGATTGGGAAGGGTAGCATGGCACATGGGCTTTACCATCTCCTCCAAGACACAATCTCTCCTCAAGCTTTAGTTAATACATTGTCTCAAAATTTTCATTTTCATAATTTTATTTCTGCTTCTGTACAACCCTTTAACAATGTTTTTGATTTATGGCATTGTCAATTGGGTCATCCCTCTCATTCCCAAATGCAACTCATACATGACTCTCATGTAATTACACAAATGAATACTAAGAATATATTATCTTGCTTAGTTTTTCTCTTGCCAAACAAACCCGCTTGCCTTTTCCTTCTAACACCCATAATGGTACTGCTTGTTTTGAAATTATGCACTATGATTTATAGGGGCCACATTCTATTATAGCTCACGATGGTAGTCATTTTTTCATTACCATTGTTGATGACCTCTCACGCTGCACTTGGGTTTATCTCTTGAAAATGAAGTCTGATGCCTGCACTTGTATCAAGTCTTTTTGTCACTTAGTCACCAATCAATTTAATTCTCGAGTGAAAATATTGCGTAATGACAATGGACTAGAATTTTCTATGAATGAATTTTACTCTGACCAAGGCATTATTCACCAAAAATCCTATGTAGAAACATCCCAGCATAATAGTTTAGTTGAGCGCAAGCATCGGCACCTTCTCCAGGTCACTCGTGTTCTTCAATTCCAATCTAGTATTTCTTTGCACTTTTGGTCAGATTGTGTGCTTACTGCAACATATCCAATTAATCGAATCCCCACTCCTTTCCTCCAAAACAAAACTCCCTATGAAATACTTTTCCATAAACCTCCATCATACTCCCACCTCCAGGTCTCTGGTTGTCTTGCTTTTGCTTCCACTATTTCCCAACACCGCCACAAATTTGATCCCCGCAGTAGACAATGTGCTTTCCTTGGATACTCTTTTGGCGTCAAAGGATATAAGTTACTTGAATTTGACACTTATCATTTTCTTTCCTACGATGTTGTTTTTCATGAGTCCCTTTTCCCATTTCATACTCATTTTCTTCTTCCCACCCCAACTAATTTTCATCTCCACAAGTATCTCCTCATCTTCGCCTACCAAACCCTGACTCTACTTTTGCCCCCATCAACAATTCTACCTCTTGTTCTACTAAATCATAATCACCATTACCTCCCCCTCCAACTCCCCCAACAGCACCCTCACCCACTTCTCCTCCCCCACCTCAATGCTCAACCCGACCATATCACCCTCCTGCATATCTCAACAATTATATTTGTCCCTCTTTCCTCACCCTACCTCCTTCCCAAACCATGATTTCTTCTCACTTGCAGGTTGCTCGTGGTCCAACTGCTTCTTCATCTTTGTCCACGGAAATACCCTGCCCCTCAAATAAAGTTTTTCCTCTTTCTTCCACTCTATCTTTCCATAATTTATCTCCCTCTTATTACTCCTTTGCATATGCTATTTCTTCATCTATTGAACCAACTTCATATGGTGAAACTATTAAAAATCCTAACTGGTGCAAGGCTATACAATCTGAAATTTTTGCTCCTGAACTCAACAATACTTGGACGCTGGTCGAATTGCCACCTAGTAAGCATGCTATAGGCCTCAAGTGGGTCTTTAAACTTAAACATCACTCCAATGGGAGTATAGAACGCTACAAAGCGTGATTGGTCGTCAAAGGTTTTACATAACAGGAGGGACTTGATTACACCGAAACTTTCTCACCCGTGGCAAAATTAGTAACTATTCGAACCTTATCAGCCGCTGCTTCCATTCAAGGCTGGTTCATCAATCAATTTAATGTTAAAAATGTCTTCCTCCATAGGGATTATAGGAGGAAGTTTTCATGTGCAAATCTCCTGATTTTTTAAAGGGCCCTTCATCTCATGTTTGTCGGCTCAATAAAAGTCTCTATGGCTTGAAACAAGCCTCGAGACAATGGTATTCAAAATTTTCTAACGCTTTGCTTGCTTTTGGTTTTCAACAATCCAAGGCTGATTACAACCTCTTTACTCACATGGCCGATGGTTCCTTCACTGCACTCCATGTGTACGTTGACGACATCATAGTTGCCAGCTCTCACTTAGAGCCCATTGTTGTTCTTCAACGCTTCCTCAATGATCACTTTCGAATCAAATGTCTTGGCGATCTCCAATACTTTCTTAGCATTGAAGTCGCTTGTTCTTCAAAGGGCATTTCTATATGCCAAATGAAATATGCTCTAGACATATTGGCCGATGCCCGTTACCTTGGCACTTGACCTCTCAAGCTGCCAATGGATCAAAACCTGAAGCTTAGCAAGGATGATGGACAGCCTCTCTCCAACCATCTTCCTTATCGAAGGCTCATTGGTCGACTACTCTACCTCATAATCACTCGGCCTGATCTCAGTTACTCTGTCCAAAGATTAAGTCAATTCATGACAACCTCCACATCATCTCACCTTCACGTTGCCCAACATGTACTTCTCTACATCAAAAATGCACCTGAACAAGGCCTGCTCTTCCCCTCCACTTCCTCATTAATTCTCTACGCCTACTCTAATTTGGATTGGGCCTCATGCCCTGATTCTTGTCACTCAGTCACGGGCTCCTAAATCTTCCTTGGCACTTCCCTTATCTCTTAGTAATCAAAGAAACAAGCTATCACCTCTTGTTCCTTCGCTGAGGTCGAGTTTAGGGCCACGGCAGCGGCTTCTTGTGAATTGCAGTGGCTGTCTTGTGATGACCCGCTTTTACGTGTATTTTCACTGAAGGAGTGTTTTTAATTTAATTAATATATTGGTTTATTTATTTTAAATTAATGTATTTTAATTGGTTTTTAATTTATTTGATGTTGTGTTTAATTTATTTTAGTTGTTTAATGTTTTTAATATCGTTTTCGGTGGAACAGTTTTTGGATCCCGGAAGTGAGGATTGGACCTCATTTCTTTTCCTTTCTCTTTTTCTTTTTCCCTTTTCCTTTTCTTTTTCTTCTTTTTCTTCTTTTCTTTCTTTTCTTTCTTCTTTCTCCCCCGTTTCCTTCTCTCCCGCACGCTGCTTTTCTTTTTTCCCCTTACCGGCGCTGCTCCTTCGGCCGGCCGTTTCTCTGCCATCCGGCGGAGGTGTCGTACACCACCCCCACCATTTTCTTCCCCTCCCACCAGAATTCATCCCCACCAATTTTCAGAGCCATCGGACCAGCCGTTAGCCGCCACGCACGGCCTAAAGTTGCTGCCCCAGCCCTGTTTTTCACCCCTGTCGCCGGTTTCTTTCTCCGCCCAGAACTGCCGCTTGCCGGCGGCGTGGCCTACACCACCCACCCAGTTTTCTTCCCCTCTCACCGGTGAACATCCCCACCAAGTTTCACCTCCATCCGAGCCACCGTTAGCCACCACGAGCTCCTCCAAGCCACCACGAGCTCCTCCAAGCCACACGGTTTTTCACCGATTCCGGCGCCGTCGCACCACCTCCGGCCACCATCTCTTCACCACTTCTTCCCCTACCTCCTGCCGTCCTAACCTACCTAATTTTGGCCCCAATCCGTTGCCGGAGCAGCTCCCACGAGCTCAACTCCGATTTGAGATTTTTCCGCTTCCACCGCCGTTTCCACCGCCACCCACGGCCAAATCTCACTTCCTTTAACTTCATAAATATCTCAAGGTCATTCCCTATCAATTTCGTGCCTTGGTTTGTCCCCGTTCGAAAGTGGGTAATTTATTACCCACGGCCACAGTGTAAATTACACTGTTACGTTGCTTTTCCTCCGCCGTTTGCAACGCCGCGAGCTCTCAAAAAATTCCGTATAGCGCTGTAAGTATTTTCTCAAACTTCGTTTTAGATTTAAATGTATTATTGCCTTTTCAATAATTTATTTGTAATCTGGTTGGTTATTCTGGACTGAGTCCGAAGAGTTGGGGGTCGGTTGGAATTGAGGAAGGAGTTGCTTGTTGGTTGTTATTGATGTTTGGGATATGTTGGTTAATTGTGTGATTTTAATTGCATTACATTGTGCATGTATATTAATGTGTTTTTATTGAAAATGGTGTTACATGTGTAAATGGATTTGCGGGTGCGTGCGTATCACGAGCCCAAGCCGGGATGGGTTATTATCTCGGTGGAGCTCCTCTGGTCACTCGGGAGCGGATAAAACTGAGTGACATCCCCTAGGTTGTCGCTGGGCGACGACTGGATCGCACGATACGGTAACGCTGTCGTGTCGACTCCGTGGTCCTTAGAGTGGCGGGGACTAGAGGATGGCCTGGTCAGGTACGCGCTGGGCGCGAGTCTGGGCATCACTCGTGTAGGTGTCACACGCGTAGTCGTTACCTGCGGTGTGACACAGAGCTAAAGTGTGCGGATGATCCCTAAGGGAGATCATGGTGCATGCATAATTGGATTGGTTTTATGGTTTTCGGATACGGGCCATTTTCTGGAAAAATGGCGAGGATGTGTTGAGACTTTGTGATCCATTTTCTGGGAAAATGGTGGTTTTTTTATTTGGGTCATTATCTGGGATAATGGCGATGACTGGTTTTAAAGGAAATGTTTTGGGCCAAATGGGACTTTTGGCGTGCGTGGAAAAATATGGTTTTTGGGACATGTGCATTGGGCATATTTCATGCATATTGTTTTGGTTGTAATATGTTTTTATCTTGCGTTGTTTGGTTTTTACTTACCTGTGGCACCATTTTTGGTACCATAGATTTTGATGCAGGATCGAGGAGGAGGAGAAGGCTGAGCCCGAGGATGTGGCTCCGCCGGAGTTCTGAGTTGGAGTTTATGCTTTGTACTTGGCTTTGAATCGATATTTGTATTTGTAATATTTTATTATGTATGTTTTGAACTGGTTTGTATTAAGCTAAGACAAAAATTCTGGTACTTAGTTATATGTCTTTGCTATCCGCTGCGTGTTTCTTCGTGCACATTTGTCGCTTGCACACACTTAGCACTCGTCGATAGGGTGGTGACCTGTGTTGTCACCATCTGGACGTCTCGATTTTCCCCGTGTCCGTACGTGGGAATTTGGGGCGTCACATGTCTTACATTCTCCAAATTTTGCACCTCTCCCTCTGCCTTCTAATTGACTTGTATTGCAATAACCAAGCCGCTCTCCATATTGTTGCGAATCCAATCTTCCACAAACACACAAAACATATCAAAATGAATTGCCACCTCATCCGCGACAAAACCCAAGCTGGTTTCATTCGCACTTGTCACATTCGATCTTCTTTCTAGTTTGCGGATGTCTTCACCAAGGCACTTTCTTCCTCCCAATTTTCATTTCTATTATCCAAGATGAAAATAGAAAATATCTATTCTCGATCTTGCGGGGGATATTACTGACTACTACACTAGCTGCCATATCGCCTCATGCACAACTAGAAGAATCAGGAAGCATGCAATAGAATCCTCAACAAATTTCCAAATAAGCAGTCTGTAATATGTATAGTTATTTAGGGGCATTTCAGTACAATAATTCTTATATAGCATATTCAATTCTTTCTATAAATTAGTCAATGTACATCATAGAGAAATATACTTTTACAGAATTTATAAATATAATTTTCTTCTGAATCTTCATTTTATGCTCTGTTTCTTCATCTCTTTCGCCAAGCACAAACTTTGCCAACACCATTTTGCCTAACTCTAACAGAAATGGCATCTAATGATTGTCTTTAAAATAATTAGCATTAAGGTAATTAAAAGTTTACTGTTTATGTTTTAGAGTTTTAGATTTTTCTAAAATTAATTTAGTGTGTACCTAGGTTTGAATTTATTGTAAATTTTTAGATATAAAGGACTCGCTATGTTTGGATGTTGAGTTGAGTTATGAATAGTAGTATTTTGTGGGTCCCATTGAGATGAGTTTAACTTTTTAAATTAAAATATATGAACGAGATTAAAATGAGTTTTAACCTTTTTTATGAGAAGTTGAAAAAGTAGTGAGTTTCATCAATGATTGGTTTGAGATAAGTTGGGTTTGGTTCAATAACCAAACACAGCGTGTTTGAATAATTTTATATATTAATTCCTTAAAATTGAAAATTATAAATATGAAATACCAACAAATATGATTAAAAATAACAAAATCGATGAAGAATCAGATCATATTCCATTTTTACCTCTTATATACATGGTTAGATTACAAATAAAAGAAATGACATAAACCAAATAGATGGAAGCCTCCTCTCGTTTTTTTAGAAATGTTTGATCTATAAATAGAATTTACAAAAAAATTATTTTTATAAATTGACGTATATTAATATTTATAATTATTTATATATTCTTCCAAACAAAGCAACAGTGATCTTTGCTTTGCTTCAAGATGATGAAAGTTGAGGAATCTTGAATTGGCTTGATTGATTAGAAAAACAAATAATCATCCCAACTGCCAACGAACTCATTCCAACCACCAATTTAATAACTAAATAAATAAATAAAGTTATTATATCAGCAGTAGGTAACGAGACTAAGGACATGTTTGGCAATAAAATTCTGATACTCTCTCCTAAATATATTACATTAGGATGTAAAAACTCTTCATAATTTTTGAAATCTTAAAAAAACTCAAAAACTCGTATCCCCCTTACAATATTCTTTTTATTAAAAGGATAGTAAACAACCAACACCACCAAACAGTCTAGATCGGGCCGTCCGTGGTGGCTGTTCTAACCGTCAAGGGTGGCTCAGTCCAGTAGCGGACTTGATGCCCAAATGTCCGGCAGTCCATCTAGGATTAGAGAGAATCAAGCCATAAGACCATCCAAGAAAAGTACGCACTCGCCCTATATAAATAAATGTTAAAGCATACATCGGAGGTAACTTCAGAACGATTTGAGAATTGAAATATTCTATATACATTATCTTCTTGGTGCAAGTTGTTGTAAGCCATTAGCAAAAGTATGAAACACGTCCACAACAAAAGTATTTATCACATCTCCTTGAAAACTCATCTAAAAGACTCTTACATTAAAACATATTCTCAATGAATCTCCCCGCTCTTATAAAACTTATGAAAATCTCCTCAAAATGTTTACCAAGCTATTTGAACAAACATGTTTACATTATTCATGTAAATTCCTAACATCCAGCGTCCCTCACCATATAAATAGTAATCACTCTTCGTAACAACCAAAAGCCAATTATAAAGGTCATGTGTTTCATGCTTTTAAGTCACGACTTGACTTCCAAAACTGAGTACCATTTGAACCTAAACCAGCAACCACTATATATATTGGAATGTTCTTACTTCCTATGTCGCTATGCATTACTAGTTTAGTATGAATTAGGTATCCTATCATCGTCAATCTACACCATCGATCTTCAATTATCTTGTATTATAACCAACAAAATTTCTATTTACAAGTCTTTTTTTTTTTTACACACTAAAATACATCAGCAGCGTGCAAGCTACATAGACATGCAACGTTAACTGATACGGACATGGAATTTTAACTTTTTCTTACAACCAGTTAAAATCCCACAAGAAGTGGTGAGTTGACACACCAAACTTGCAAATAGTATAACTCATTTATTATCTTTTATAAAAATTCTAAAAAGTCCACACACCACACATTTTTTTTTCTTTTATTAAATGTTTAGTATATGGATAATGAGTATAAGAATTTAATTAGTTTAAAAAGAATAAACTCATATTTTAAAAAAAAAAAAAAAAAAGTGTGGTATGTGGTGTGTGAGCTTATGTATATCAAAACTCTTTTTTTATGAGTCTCCAGCCTATAGAGATAGAAAGATTTTATTCATCATCTTTACACTACACACATATTTTGATTTTTTTTTTTATCTTTTTATTTCTTTTCTTTAGCAAGTATGTGGTATAAAGATGATTAGTAGAAGAACTTAATTAGTTTTGTAAGAATAAATTTAAAAAAAAAAAAAAAACATGTATGGTTTGTGAGGAGACTGTGTAGCAATACTCATAGAGATAATATCAAATTAAGATAGCTTTTAATTTAATTATCATTCTTATCTTATTTAAGAGATTTGGTTTTATAATTATCATGAAATTTATTTTATCTATTTACAATGCAGTTTCTCTACAAATATATACATATACTTTCTAGGAAAATGTTAATATATCCTATGAGTTTGTCTTTTCATTTTGACTATTTATGTATTTAAATTTTTTTAATTTCTTTCTTTAATTAATAGTTAAGGAATTGGCTTTTAGTGTATTGGTATTTTTTTATTTTTTTTAAATATTTAAATATGTAAAAAAATTTTAAAATAAAAAGTAAAATTTGTATTAATAAGCATGCCCACGGTCAAAATTGGACGGCACACTGGCACTCTATTTCCACTTCTAATCAATTTTAAAGAAAAATTATCGCTTCCATTTACCGGATTCCTTTTTATTTAAATTTTATAACCAATAAAAAAAATATTTTATAACCATGGTAAAATTCATTTCATTTAACTATTATCAAGTTGAAGATATATTCTAAAATTTGTAAGGAATCTTTTGAAAAAAATCATATTTAGTTTTATATACATTTATTATTACATTATGTCTCTATTTTGTCAAAACGTCTTTTGGAATTTCTTGGAATAGTATTGAATATGGAGTAATTGTCCAAAGTATCATCCCCGCAATAAGTGGGCAAATATAAAAACAAGAAATTGGATGATACGGGAATTCTCGGTCACCCATTGAGCAGCAACCAATCAAGATCTAGAATTTCAGAGAAAAATGAGAAGTCAAATTGAGGGCATGGTTGTCTCTGGTGGCTTTTATCCAATCAACCTTCATGATTCAGGTATCTACCTAAACGACGGATGTTCGACAACTCCTCGATTTTTTGTTTTTTTTTTGTTGCGATTTTCTAGAGAATTAATAAGTCGAGTAAACTTGTCAACTATGAACACCTTCTTTCATGTTAAAGGCACAGGGAGTTAATTTTGGTAAGCTTTCGACTCTTAAATGCTCAAGGGGATACCTTTGTTTGTCATGACAAAACTGGGTGAAGACTCCATCTTTTTGTCACCTCTTTCTATATATCTGATCTGAAGGAAGAAGCGGGAACTCAAGGGAGAGAGCACTCAGTTCTTGTTCTTCGTAGGCAAGTTTTGATCTGTTATTCCATTTCTCATTTGTCGATTGTTTTGATGGAATAACTGTTATAATTTTCTGGGTATTTTTTGCACTGCAAATTAAGTTTGGATATATTGTTGATTTTATGTAGTTTAGAGAACTTATTGCTCAATGGTCGATGGGTAATGGCAATATATGTAACTTTGGTTGGATTATGTTATCTTTGAATGACATTGGGTGGTTTATGATCTGATATTGGATTTGTTGTGATTGTATGTGGTATTTATAGCCACCATATTAAGGGAATTACATGGTTTTCGATGGTTTTGGGATAGGAAGATTATTATAAAACATGAATTAAGAGCCTCAGGACAGTTTTCTCGAGCTGGTTTTTTACTTATTTTTTTATAGCATCTATAATTGCTTCTGGTTTAGCTCGATGAAAAAGTCTATTCATGATCATTTTTCTCATTATCTTCTCATCATCCCATGACATGGCATTCGATGATAGATTCACAAGTAAAATATAATAAATAGTCTCTAATAATCTAATGCCACATCTTGGGATGATGAGAATTGGGATTATGAGGTGGATAGTCTTCAAGAGAAATTAGCTTATCAACTTCCTGAACAGAACTGTAAAAATCAACACTGATCATCAACCCCTGTTATTGTACATGCTCCATAGCAATAACATATTTTGGTTCAAGCATTTATTCATTTCATCCCACAAAAGGAGCCATTTCTTTTCATTGTTACTGTACCTGCAGTTAAACTTAGGTCTGCCTTTATAGGACTAGATCTTGCTGCCAGTATCTAATGATCAAAGTTGACTCATGGAAGCCTTACTACTTATGTATCCAGTGTTCATTTTTATGCATTGCCACCATAGTCATCAATGTAGGATCTGAAGGTACAAAGAAGAACTGCTAAACGAAATAATTGAAGAAAACAACATATGATTTATTATTAATTATACACTAGATAGTAATAAATAGGTGTTGCCATACAGTTTTGTTCAAGCATCTTGGTGCATGAGAGTTATAACTTAATAGCGGTTTGAAAGCACTATCCCACTCTCACTTGCAAATTGGGTAGTTATTCTGAATATTTTTCCTACTTTTATGTGTTGATTGGAGCATGGTTATGTTTGTGCTGTGCTTTTATAAGATACAGTCCTAAGAAGCTGTAAATAAATAAACAACTGTACTCATCTAATGTATTCACAGAAAATGAAAAAAAAAAGTCACACCTCATTGTTAGGTATTCCCTCTTTAAATGCTTATGGCACACATCGCAGACAAATGGTTCACTTTTTATTGAAGGAAGAGTTCATGCCATCAAGACACATTTTACTTGTGCTTTATTATCGAATATTTAGCATGTTTTCTGCTCAAGTCACATACTTTGTTATGCGAATATGGGGAAAACTTCTGCATTGGAATTCATGTACCCTTTGTTAATTTTAGCATGTTTTCTGTTATGTACAGGGGATATGGAAGTGGCTCCCTAGTTTATATTTAAAAACTAAGAAAAAAAATGAAGCTTTCCATTATGATATTGTTGAATTTTATATTACTATATAAAAATGCTGTATACTATACCATACCTTCATCCCACTCTTATCCTACTATGTTAATGTGACATTATCCATCATTTCTTGACTTGTTATTTTAAAAAATAAGAGCTAGTCTAATGGTTGATGCCATCAACAGTGTGATGGGAGAGGGATAAGTGTAGCATATAGCATAACTCACTACTAAAATATGCTAGAGATTTGGCGAACCGTTTGATCATTTCGACCCATCTACTTACAAGATTCCATCTTTTCAGTTATGTCTCTCTGTTCTCTCTGCATCATGGTGGAGTATTTGCATAATAACAGGTGTAATTTGAAATGCTCTTTCATTCTTGCAAAACAGGTTCTTGTTAGAGTTGCAACAAAACAGAGGACTTCAACCTGCAGAATAAATCTCTCACACAATGGATCAACAAAGTACTCAACTTCTCTTGATCATCAGTAGTTTCTTGTTGTTGCACACATTCTCAAATGTCATCGGGCAGATTAATATTTGTTGCCTTGGAAAGAGATTAGTGGTGATATACGGTCCCTTCTTGTTTCTTGTTCTTGTTCATGTCTTTACCCACGTAGAAAGCATGGTTATACTCATATACACCAGCATGTCTCACTATACAACATGTTTGAAGGCCAGCACTTCTTACTTGAAACGCTAACTTGTCCATATCGTGGACTTTCTACATGAATCTTCTGCCACCTTTAATATCCCAAGTCATTCAGGCACATGGTTAATTAAAAATTAAGTAAATATAACAGTTAAGACTTACTAACTATAAATTGGCACCACTTCTTGCAGAAGCTAACAGAAATGGCCTTGAGTTGGTGAGATCAGTCTCTGATAAGCATCTTGATCTTTTGAGGTCAACCACTCGATATATTTCAGTAGTTAAAGGTATGCATCCAACTTGGACTAAATACGCTCTCGACGAGGAAATTTGAGAAATGTTGCGATTTTATTCAATTTACCTCTGTATAAAAGAATATTATATTACCTATCTAATAGATATGGGATCTCTTAAATTTAGATGTGACAAAAATGTTGATAGCAAGTTAGTCTCTCTACGAAATGTTTGTCCAGACGAGTGATAGGTTTCTTGACTATGGTAGGGCAAGTATCCGATGCTGTGGGGCATGAAAAGGGCAAGTATACCCTCATTCGAGATCTGGAAGAATCCCAATTAGGGATTTACGACAAGCCCCTTCCATGCTTTGGCTGTGGGATAGGATGGTTTTCGTAAGTATATATTGTTCCTTCTTCCTCCTCCAACGGTACCATTATTCATCATCTAATGGCTTGATGTTTTTGTTACAGATTTCTTTTAGGTTTTGTGTTTCCACTTCTTTGGTACTATGGGACGATTCTCTATTTTGGAAATTACTACAGGAGGGATCCTAGGGAGCGAGCAGGACTAGCAGCCTCAGCAATTGCTGTAATCTCTCTCTCTCTCTCTCTCTCTTAAAATCTGAACAATAATTTTTTTTTTTAATAAAATTGCTCTCTCATATAAAGAAATAACCATCCAATCTGCGGATAGATTGAGTTGTTTTTCTTTTTGTTTTATGCAGTGCAAATTGCAAAGGTTCTCTTCTGTGTCTTAAAAGTAGCATAATTTGTTATTGTCATTGCAGGCACTGGCTTGTACTGTAGTGTTGCTGGTCATAGCAGCTATTCATTTCTCTTAGCCACTGCGACTCTGTTCCTGGGATGCTCCTAGCAAATTGTGAGCATCACAAAATTGAACTAGAATTGCAAGGACATGTAGATAACACGGCTCAAGAGTCGGGGAAAAGCATATAATTCAAAGAATACTCCCCAAAAATTTGAAGACTAGATGAGATGATAAAAATCCAAACGCCCTTTTCACAAAGATTCTGCATTTGTATGTAATAATAGATGCCAAGAAAATTTGTATTTCAAACTAGTAAATGTCTATGACTGTTTATTTGAAGCTCTTGTCCATGGTCCAAACACATACATACATACATACATACATATACATATACATATATATATATATAAAATTCCACTTCATTACTGTCTTCATGTATAAGAAACCCGAATGGGTCTGATTTTTCTAATAATTCCACTTCATTACTGTCTTCATGTATAAGAAACCCGATAATGGGTCTGATTTTTCTACTAACTTGATGGTGATGATTAAGAAAGATATAGCTCACTCTAATGTATATGCCATTAAGATCAGGGTGCAGCCAAGTTTAGTATACATATTTGCTCTCGTAGGGTTTAAAAACTGAAAATCTTCCGTTTTTTGACTGGTTGTGATGGCCATCTAACAAATTTCATCTACAGTTTTTTTAATGGATATGTTGCTTGAATCAAAATTGCCAAAGTTTTCCTTTTGTGGTTGTGGTCAAAATGCTTCCTGAAAGACTGAAACATGGTAAGTAGATCACAAATCCAGAGAAATATGAATAGAGGTAGGTTACACCCAAGACCTGACGTTGGAAAACTATTGCGTATGCCCAGAGTGGTCGAGTGTCTGAATTTATCGAACTGAAGTACATAGAGAGAGAAAACGACCACTACCAACGAGAATTCGAAAATGCAAAGTCAAAAATTTACTAGAAATCCGCAACAAAAAAGCACAAAACTCTTCTCTTGAGAAGGCAGTACAAAAAATGGCTTGTTTTCTATCAAATAATATAACATGGCAGTTTGTTTTCTTGACAAAATTGAAGATCAATATATTTCTTTCGAAAACATTATCGAGCAGAAGTTTTAACCGAAAATGGAAGCCACGTACAAAAGGAGGACCGGCTGAGCTTCATTCTTCATTCAATGAGAGAAAATGCCTGCAAAAGCTGGATTGGGGAAATTACACATAAAAATGTGTTCAATCTCTGGCCACCAGATGGACATATTTCTTCTCTATAGTGAATCTGGAGCTTGAATTGATCTGGCATCAAGAGAGAAAATTGTGAAATCATTACGACCTGGTGAAGGTTCAATCAATATACCATATTCCATAAAAAATAGATTGTAAGCACGGTCCATTAGATGTGGGCTGACCTTGCGTTCAAGTATATCAATGAGTTTGGATTCATCTTCTGTTATGCCAGATTCCCGTAGAGCCTTGAGAACAACTTTCCTTAGTTTTCTCATCTTCAGAACTCCATCAGGATTCTACCTCCAAGTGAAAGATAATCAGTAAACCTAAGAGTGTACTTTACAGAGAACACAAATGTAATCCCATAATTCATTGCTCTAGGATCTACTCTGCATTATGCCTTTATATTGGTCCCCATACTGGAGAAGAGGAACTGGTTCTCTTCTATGCTATCAATTTTATAGCATATGCAAGCTAAAAATGTTTAGCTAAGGAGAATAATGATACACATGCAAAAGAAAAGTGTACAAATATTTAAATGATCATAATGGACTGAAAATAAATGAAAATGATATTAGAGCTATATTATTCAAGATACATACAGATTTCAAGGCTGATGTGATCAACTTCCTCCACTTTATTTTCTCTTTGGTATCTTCTTTGGCTGAGCTAGATTCTGCCAACTCATCATCCTTCAATGGACTCTTTGTTTCTGCTGCTGCTTCTTTTTCACCATGAATCACTTCCCCATTACCTAAGTCACTTGAAGTATCATCCTTAGTCTTTTTCCTTGAACCATCCTTCACAGATCCCTCAAGTTTTCTCTTTTTCTTTGATGGGGCAGCTCCTTTATCTGATTCTAAGTCGTTATGTACAATGTCAGCTTTAGGTGGATCTGGCAGTTTTGGTTCCTTTTCATGTCCATTGGCAACCAATTCATCCTTTTGAGCGTCTCCACTCTGAAGTTTTGCATCTGGAGTGGATTCTTCTGTCTGCTTAGGTGGGTTTTTTTTAGCATGGAAAGCTCGGGCTTTTGCCCTGTGCTTCTTTCCTTCAGCGTGGAGAAGCAGGGCTTGCTTACTTGTAGCACTGGTATTGCAGAGACTGAAAATACAGAAATGCATCCAACAAACAATAACTCAGATCCAATCATAAGAAGTAACCACAAGTCATCTGTTGGGTTCTGCAACTAAACTCCCTATTCTTCCAATACTCTCTAAATTTATTTATTAGAAAGAGAATTTTACATGAAATTTTGTGCACACATAAATGAGAATTTAGTCTAAAGTTAACATTGCCATATGGCAAATTTTTAATTTTTGGGAGGGGCGACTCAGATCAGGATAAGAAGGTCATGCTTACAAATCAGGATAAGAAGGTCATAAATATATAAACAAACCTACAAAACCAAGGTGGGCGTTCTGACAACCCAACATTTATATCAATATCAGGTTGTTGCTTTGAGTTCTTGTTGGGCTTGGCAGTCGGAGCAGTCGGAGTGTTCCCTTGGCCCTTTGGACCATATTTTTCCTGAAAACAAAGGCAAACAAGTGATATTCTCAAGCCAGATAGCAGTATGCATCGAAGTTTATAACCAACTTGACAAAAAATATTATAACAATAGCTAGCAAAACATAAATTCCTCTGTTTCTATTCTTATTAACATAATTTGTTACTTTATCAAAATAGTTTTTTTTTTTCTAAGTAATAAGATATTTTATTGATATAGAATAGGCATACCCAAAGTATACAGGAACAAGAAGTATACATGTGATTACACCTAGCTAGAAACTAGCAACAGTTACAAAGGAAATCATGAAAGTTGAGACCATTAAAATCTATAGCAATTCCCACATTAATATTCTTCCAGAAGAAACACTGAAAATCTTCCAAAGAGCTCGATCCTCAAAATTTCTGCAATTCCTTTCTCTCCAAATACACCAAAGTAGACAAAATGGGAGCCATCTTCCACACAGCTGCAATCTGGGGTATCCCCCTAATCCCTCTCCAACTAGCTAATAGACCAACCACCCTCCTCAGCATAACCCATGCTAAACCCATTTTGCTGAAAAAATAATTTCATATGGCCCTTGTAAACTCACAATATAGAAGTAAATTATCAAAATAGTGGTAAGGGCGAACTTGTGTGCATGAGTCCCATGCCATAGGTTTGATTCCTCCAAGGATCAAACTACGATATAAGTGGGAGGACATGGCGGTGGGTTGCTGTGCTAGTCTCTCCGGGGGTTTAGGTTCCATAGGTGAGTACTAAGGACTGCCGTGGGGTGGTTCCCCCATCATAAAAAATAAATAAATAATAATAACAATCATAGAAAATGCCCCCATATACGTGGGATTTCAGATATATTTGATTCAAAGATAGCATAAGAGACTCAAGTACTTAATTTTGCATGATAATCACACAAGTTTTTTAACGCAGGTAATGTCATTGCAAACCCAAAATCATAACACCTAAACTACCGTCAAGACTTTCTCTGGACGCAATGAGAAACCAAATGCTCACACATTTCCAAAGTAATTCTGAGCTATCCATTTACAAACTTTTTATCATTTGATTCGGACCAAAAACATGTTTGATATTGACTAAATCCACTACTTCACTCCCACCCAAGGCAATCAACGCATTGATTTTTCTCTGAAGGAAAACATCGATCTCAAGTTTGTTGACAATGAAAAAAGAAAAAATAAGAAACGAGACACGCACCGCCTCAGTGATACACTGCGTGTGGCCCTGAACGCTCTGCTGCCCGAAAGTTTGTCCGCAATCAATGCAGGAAAGCTGCACGATTAACCAAAGTTAAAAAAAAAAAAGTTATGACTGGCGTTCAATTCAAACAAGAATAATATAAATAAATATTAAAAAAAATCCGTCCTGTGAAGAGAGAGAGAGAGAGAGAGGGGGTAGAGAACATAAGTCCCGTGGTTTAGGTTCCATTTCCAATGTTAGGAATTACGCGTAGATCCATCGTTCATGGGGTCATGAAATTCTTTGGACCATATCACCCATTCCGGTTTCTACTTTGTACCTGCAACCATACAGAAGACGAAGGAACTAGGATTTTGAAAATGAAGGAAAAGCTAGAAGAAGACCTTGCTAGCGGAGCAGATCCTGAAGTGATTTGGGAGCTTCGGCTTCTTCAGGTTCTCTCCGCAATCCTCGCATTGAAACCACACCATTTCTCTGTGTTCACGTGATTAACTATGAGAAAGAGAGAAATGTACGCGGAGCCCTGCAATAGAAGGAAGTGATTTGGGGTTTAAGGCGAGGTTAGGATTTTACTCACCTTCAAGGCTTCAAGTTCAGTACTTTCCATAGAATGCCTACCCAACAACAAACGACGTCGTGTACCTTAAAAAAAATACCAAGTATGCAACGTATCTGTAAGGACACAATATGTCACATAACAAATATTATTCGGGCCAATTATAAAAAATAAAAATTAAAAATTAAAAATTAAAAAAAGTAGTGTTAAATGTATTTCTAATTTTATTTATATTTTTATTTACAAAACTCATTTGTTTTCTTTTGAAATTTAAATATTTTATAATGTTAAGTATATCAATCAAAGTATTGACATTGGCCTAGCTATTGCCAAGTCCAAAATTTGGCTAGAATTTTACTTTTTGGCCATTAAATCAACTTTTAGTTAAATGAGTCTACATTAAACTAGTTATCTTAAAGTCTAAATAATAATATAATAATATATATTTTAATAATATTTGATAATTTTTTTTAATATTTTGTAGATACTCTTCAACCTGAAGCAAAGCTATGACATTGAAGTTAAAATCCCACTATTCTTGGGTCAGAGTTGAAGTTAATGGTTGATGCTCATATTTCTTTCTAGTTCATATCCACCACTATTTTAAGTGCTTTTCTTTTGCAAGTATATACGAATTACGAATTTAGAGGGCAACCGATCTCATGTTGTAATCCATCTAGTTTTACATGGTCACCATCTAGTTCAGTTTAGAAAATTGTAAAAATATTGGACATTTTCATGATTAATGTACACTACACATTGTATACGGCAGTAGCATGATTAAAGTAAGGGATACCTAAACCAAAAAGGATTGAAAATAGTTAGAAATCCACAAAAATGGTAATATTCCCTTCCCGGCCAGGTTATCTTCAAAGACTGATATTAAAGATAACATCTACAAAGTATGTACATTATCCATCATTATTTAGGACTTGATGCTGCCACACGGGAGCACTAAGTTTAGATCATCAATTGAGAAACTCTGAACATTTCAAAACATTGTATACGCCAGTACCATGATTAAGTGGGGAATACCACACATTTCCAACAAAGTCCATAACATATGGCAGCAAGACGGTCCATAACAATATTTAAGCAACACAATCCAGTTTCTAGTACACAAGATAATATACAGTTCACAAATAGTCAAAACAGTCCACAAATTATCAAAACAGTTCACAAATTATCAACAAAGTTCAGTTTCTAGTATAAAATATAATATACAGTCCATACCATAGTTCATTAATTTAGTTGCTACCCAGTCACATATTTATCCGGCTCACATGTGGCAAGGTAACCACTAAAATTCTAAAAAAAATTCAAAACTAACAAAATTAGAAGTTAGACACTTCCATAAGGTGTCGAAAGATATGTAGATGTACTTCCAGAATGAGACTTTCATTCCTCAAAAATTCTAAGTTGAATCTATCTGAAATATTCTTGCTGCATGGCATTCATGCCACTTAAATCTAGCATCATCGTCTTTGCCTCAAACTTCTTCTTCTTTAGTTCAAATGCTGCTAATGTTTCGCAGTATGCCTTCAACACAGTATTTCTCCGCTCTTCCATGGTCGTTGCTCTATCATCGGTCATCTTAACTAAGGCAATCTTGATCTCACCATTGTTACTCTCCATCGACTTCCACTTCATCTCCCTTTCTTTCTTCATTTTTTTGCATGGAGATCTCTCAGCAAGAACCTCCATGTCCTCCTCAGCTATGTCAACTACAAATTTACCAAATGGTTTTTCTTGTGGCCTTATCTACTTACCAAGGGTGTAGATATATTGCAGTCATTTTAGTTGGTATCTCAAAAAACATCAACAGTGCTCCATTGTGAAATTACATCATAGCATCTCTTTATACAACATTTTTACCTTCTCAATCTACAAAGGTGAAGGAATATTTGTTAGTTCATAAATAAGTCTATCACAAATTGCATAAATAAAAGAAAATGATACATACCTTGTCTTGCTCAATTGCACTACTTGGGTGCAATGACTCTACTTGTGCTATGTATGCACAAAACTTATTTGTCCATTTTTGAATCGTGGATTACTAATTCATCAAAGAGCCCTCAAAACGGTTGGCAATGTTCGATTTTTTATATTCATGAAAAAATGTGGTAATTCTTTCTCACATTTGAGTGGACTTTTGATCAGTACCCCTTATCACATCGATGCTAATGTTGAGCTAAGCTGAGACAATGAGGTTATCCTGCTCTACAGTGAAAGATACACCTTTTTAAACTTTTTTTTAAAGATGCCTCTTTTCACTGTCGTTGGGGGTTGCTTGGACCATAACACTAGAATGTTGCATTTAGGTGTTATTACAACCACCTCCTCCACTTTATAAGAGAGTGGTGAAGAATGGGTCATCATCAAAATGTATGTCCATCCTTAAAAAATATTAAATTTTCGAGGAGTCAAAAATGTTATCCAATATTCAAGTCCAATAAAGCAATTGGACATATATAGAATATCTCATCAACATATTGCAGTATTATAGAGTATCTCAGCATTATATTGCAGTAACTCATAAAAGATTTCACAAGAAAAATGAAAACCAAAGGAATAAGAAGTATAAGTTACATTTGATTTATTTTCTTAATTTATCTCATATGCATCTGAATATGAAATGCAAAGAAGTTAAAAAGGTAAATTATGAAATGCCATTAGACTCTTAGTAAAAGCCATTTGCTTAATTAATCTATTTGTCATTAAAGTGGAGCATATAAATATAATTTTAAAGTGTTTGCATGACTCAAACGTGTGTTCTTTATTCTACTCAATACTTGATCGGTACAAAACTGCAAGTGTATATTATTGTAGTTTTTTAGTAAAATGATGAGAAGAGTATTGTCTTCAGGGATTGGTAACTTACTTTTGACAAGTATTGAAATTATATTAATCTTGACTCTATTTAGAAAAGTCACTAAAATCTTTGTAATTGCAATTTAAAATAAAATTAATTCAAAGAAAATACTCAAAGGAAAAGAAAGATATTGTTCGAAGATCAAATCAATGGGAAAGAAAACTTCTAGGAAATCGATTTCATATAATCCCTCACTATGCCTTACTCATCTAATTAATTGAATTTAATTATCTCTGTTTGTTAGCAAATATCTAATTCATCCAAAAGTCTCTTTCGATAGTCAATTAGAAATTATTTTTGCTCATCATTTTACAAAAGAGTATGCAAATTAATACAACAAGAAAACAATAAGACTAATGATTTTAATACTACATAGGTTCGTACAAGTCTTTCGATCTCTATATTTACCTATGTCGAAATATTCAAGATCTATCCTATAATTCCCTCTTTCGATAGCAAATCAAAATATTAAAATCATCTAATTAATGGCCAGTTAATTAGAAATAATAAACTCAGAATAAATCAGACAAACAAAGAAATAATTTCTTTAAATTAGCATAGAAAATCAAGTATTATTCAGAACTAGATTACATCGTTTTCTTAGAATAAAGAAAATTTAGTGCATGCTAAAAATTAAATTCAATATAAACGAATTCACCATCTTTTTTCTGAGAATAATGAAAGGAAAATGAACACTGAAAAAAATACTCTTGCAGTCCCGCAGCGTCGTTCTTCAATTTTTTTAGAATTCTCTTTCTCTTGGCCGCATTCCAATCCCAGCGTCCGTTGCCGTCGTCCCCAAAGAAAACAAGCCCCCAATAATACTAAAGCTGCCATTTTTTTTTCGTTTCTTCTTGCCTCCATAACTCTTTTTTTTTTTCTTCCAATCAAAAGTCTCCAGCTTGCACATAATAAAGCAAATCTTCCTAAGGACCAACTCAAACCAAAAGACTCTAATTAATGCAGTGTCCTCAAATGTGAGTGCCACTTCTTTTCCATTGTGTGCGTACATGTCAGCCATTAAAATAACATCTCTAGCTTTTCATCTTGCATGCAACAGATTACCATAATTAGCTTCAAAGATTTTTAACTAGTCAAAATATCTCATAAAATCAAAAGGGCCCCACGTAATATCCTTTAATTCAAATCATCTCTTTTCCACGTCAAAGACCAAGTCAAATCATCTCTTTCTTTGTATTTTTTTTTTTTGGATTTTAATTTCAACTTGATATTTATCTTCAAAATAGTTCTGGTGACCAGTTCTCATATTCAAATAAATCTTCATTTAAATGAGAGAGTATCCTTAGATGATAGGCTTCTAAAATTTTGATTTTTATTTTCTTCAAATCTGAAATATAATTTAAATAATAATAATGAAGCCTAAAATCAACAAAAATAAATAAAATTAGACTAAAGTTTAAAATTAAGAAGTGATAAAATATACTAAATTATGCAAGTCATCAATACTCAAGTGGATAAGGCCAAACAATACTTAATTCTTTCTCACTGTTTCCATAAAGAGATCACCTTAGACCATACTTAATTAGTAAATAGGTTATCTATTGAAAGGAACCGAATGCATCGGCTTCATTTTATCTCAATGAGCACCAAGCCATATAAAACCAATGCAAATTGTCTAAAAAAATCAACGTGGGAATGAAAGAGAAACTTGGCTTACACTCAATGCATTCATTTTTCTCCTAGTCACAACCAAAAATAAATTGCATACACTAATTCTAGTCCCACCCAATAAAGTAACAAGGCTAACAACAAGAAGAATCGAATCACCCAAATACAATAGCTTCAAAACAGAGCAACCAATGTTGGAAAGAAGACCATTGCTAAACAGCGAATATTTCCTCAAAAATTAAAAATTAAAAATTAAAAAATGCCCAGGTAATGAAAGCATCAAAGGTTGCGTCTTAATGGAATAGCCCATGTATTTTAACCAAATCCGTTACCACAAATAGATGAAAAGGAACATAAAACACCCAACTTTGACAAGCATCAAAGCTTGAAAATCATGGCCTTCCTCAACACAGACCATGGCTATATACCAAGATCAAACTTCTACATGCACGAAAAACCCAAATCCAATGTTAAACTCACAGTGAAAAAAGAAGAAGATTTACAGTAACTCGTTGCAAACAAAAACCCTTCAAGCCTATTTACAGTAACTGGTTGTAGTGGGGGCAACCAGAGGAATCTAACACTTTGCAATGGGGGAAAATAGAGGAATCTAACAAGGAAAAAAAAAAAGGGATAATAGGGGGTAAAGAAAATACCTCGTTGTAGTGGAGAAATTGCTTCGATTGCAATGGAGAAGGAGTTGGTGACAGTCGGGGATAGGGGAATCGAGAGAGTGTTGCCGTATAGAGTTGAGCCAAGCCGATTCGTGGAGAAAATCGCACAACCTTCTGGAAGCTTGCGGGTTGAAGAGAGAGAAAAGAAAGAGGGAAAGAGTGAGGGGGGAAAGAGATGAAATAATAAAATATAGTTTGGTCCATGAATAGTACCTCGTTAGGTATGGGGAGGGACTAAGAAATACTGTAGCACAAATGTTAAACTTTGGATGTTTAGCTAGTCCAATGTAGAGGTTTTCTTTTACATCTAGTTAAAATTTAGACTTGCATTGATATTTGGCTAGGTCATTGCCAATGCTTTTATTGATATGTAGAAAAGTAAATTTTTTGTAAGTATTTCTTAAGTACATTTAGCATTTTCCTAAAAAAAAAGAGCTCTGCTATGACTACGAAAAGTTTTACACAGAAGTCCAATATTGAATTGCGTTGGAAAACCACCTGGCTACCTTAAAATAAAAAATAAAAAAAAGTAAAAAAAGACAAACAACGCAAACACTCTTTGTCTAACCCAAATCTCCCTCCCTCTCCCTCTCCCTCCTTGCACCATTTTTAAAACAAAGCAAACTCACCTCAACGGTTTGCATTAGGGTTTGCTTTCAAACTCACCAATTAGTTCAAACCATATAGTGAAAAATACGATGGCAGTCCATGGTAGTGACCCAACCATGCCCTGCAACACAATGATTTGAAATGTTTTCACGTTCATAACAATTTTCATTGTCATCTAGGACTCCAGCCAAATTGATGCCGACATTGGAGCAACAGTTACAACCAGTTATCTTGGATGGTGGCTTTTCAATTTCATATTTGCATAGTTTTTGGATGAATGGAAAACTACAAGTTACATATTAGAAGCTCATGGATTGGGTTAGGCTTAGGCCTTCAAAGGACATTTTATTATATTGTGGGTTGGATTTAGTTAAGAGGAGGGCTTCGATTACAGGAGGGGACTAATATTTCTATTAGTGAACCATTTTCTCCAAATTTTCAAAGTGTTGCAACGTTGATTGAGATATGTCCATCGTCCAAAGTGGCTTTGATTGAGGGTAAGAGGATTGTAAGTTTCGCTAGTGTACCGTTTTCTCCAAATTCTCTAATTGTTTTGCAAAGTTCATTGAAAAGCAGTGCGACACCATTTGAGAAAGCTTTATCGTCCAAGGTGGGTAGTCTTTGGCATCGGAAAGTGAACAATTCTCCCCAGCATGCTCCAAGTGAGTTGCTCTCTCTAATTTGTTCAAAACTTGTCAATGATGTCGTGGTTTCGGTTGGTACTCCTACTCATATTAATTTAAAAAGTCTTTATTCCTCATATGATCACTGTTTGGTGAGCGTTCAAGTGTTATCGGTAGAGGTCACTATGAAAACACTTAGTTGGAACACCCTTGGGCTTGGGAACCCACGAGGAGTTTGTGTTCTTCATGATTTAACGCGAAGAGAAGCTCCCGAGGTTGTCTTCATGATGGAAACCAAAGCAATTGTTAGAAAAATGAAGAATTTAAAATTCTGTATGGGGTATTCTTGTTGTCTTGCTGTTACTTGTGAAGGGAGAAATGGGGGGGCTTGTTCTATTTTGGCGTAAGGATATCGGATTGGAAATCCTATCTCATTCTAAACTTCATGTTGATGCTTGACTTTTAGATTTAAGTACAGATTTTAAGTTTGGCATAGAAAGGAAGTTTGGTATTTGGTAAAATCCATACTTGTTGTTGTTGGTTGTCCTTGACTTTGTTTTGGAGATTTTAACGAGGTGGTTTCTAATTATGAAAAGAATGGTGGTAGACTTCGGTTTGATCAGTAGATGAGGGGTTTTCAGGATGTCTCGAATTCTTGTAATCTTAAAAGTTTAAACATAGAGGGTGCTTGTTTTACTTGGTCAAATATGAGGGAATGAAATGCATTCATACATGAGAGGTCTGATAAATTTCTAGCAAATCTTGAATGGCTCACCATGTATCCATCTACAAAGGTTAGTAACTTTGCTACTACATATTCTGATGAAAATTGTTTAATTCTTGATACAAGTGGACTTGTGTGTACCACAGAGAGGTAAGAAACATTTTAGATTTCAAGAATGTGGATTGAGGCTAAGTGGTGTGAAGATATTATTTCTACTTCTTGGGATAATCGAAATTATGCTGATGATGCTGTTAATTTAAATGAGGATTTTAGTATCATAAGAATTTATGAGTATAGAAATACAAGAAGTTTGGTCATATTAGAAAATAGCTGGATGAGAAAGGGTAGAATTGGATAAAGTAGTTAATGGTCCTCACTCAATTTTAATAGTCAAGAGGCTTAAATATGATATTAATTTGTTATTGGAAAGGGAAGAGATGATGTGGAAACAAAGATCTTAGGCTTTGTAGTTACAATCATGGGATCAAAATCCCAAATTTGTTTGTTATAAACATCCCAAAGAAGGAGTCGAAGTTTTATTGATAAGCTTAAAGATGTGGAGGGTGTTTGGAGGGAAGGGGTGAATTGAAAAATGTTGTTGTGAATTATTTTTTAGATTTATTCTCTTTTTTCTAATCTGAGAGGCATGGACAATGTAATTGACATTTTGCAGCTTAAGGTCATTAATCAAATGAATGAAGTTCTTTTACATCTTTATTCTATTGAGGAAGTTAAAAATTATTTGTTTTAAATGCAATCTTTGAAAGCACCTAGTCCAGATGGGATGTCTCCAAAATTTTTCCAAAAGTATTGGCATATTGTTGGAGATTTGGTGGCTAAAACATTGTTGTCCTCTCTCAATCATGCTATTATTCCTTCTAAGTTTAATGAAATTTTTATCATTCTAATCCTTAATAAAAGAAAGCATAAAAAGATTCAAGAATTTCAGCCTAGTAGTTTGTGCAATGTAGTATATAAAATAATTTCTAATATGATAGGTAATAGGCTGAAAGTTATTTTGCCGCAAGTTATTTCTTCTACTCAATGTACCTTTGTTCTGCGGAGGCATACCACGAATAATGTTCTTCTTGTGTATGAGGCTGTCTACTCAATAAGAAAGCAAAGAAGGGGTAGGAAGGGTGTAATATCTATTAAACTTGATATGAGTAAGGCTTATGATAGGGTGGAGTGAAAGTTTCTTGAAAAAATATTGATTAGATTGGGATTTGATTAAAAATGGGCAGCACTGATTTTATCATATATCTCTTCAGTATCCTCAAGATTCTTCTTAATGGTGTGCTTACGTCATCTCATGTTGTATGCTGAAGGATTATCGGCTCTTATTCAAAATGCTAAGAATAAAAAAGGTTTATCAAAGGTGTGAAATGTTGATCAAATTGTTCTTAATTTGATCAACCTCCTCAAGATATATATTTTATCATATATCTCTTCAGTATCCTCAAGATTCTTCTTAATGGTGTGCTTACATCATCTTGTGTTGTATGCTGAAGGATTATCGGCTCTTATTCAAGGTGCTGAGAATAAAAGGTTGATCAAAGGTGTGAAAGTGTGTGATAGCGCTCCAACAATGAGTCACATATTTTTTGCTAATAACAATTTGTTGTTTTGTCAAACTACTATCGTTTAAAGTTAAGCTATTAAGCGTTTGTTACATATTTATGAAAATGCATTTGGACAACAATTAAATCTGGAAAATTAGAATTATTAATTAGTACAAATGTTAGTGAGGATGTGGTTATCATTGTTAAGGATCATTGGAATGTGCAATCCATTCAACAATTTGAACAATATTTGGATTTACCATCTTTTGTTAGGTGATTTAAATCTGTCACTTTTCTAGAATTAAAGTTAATGCCTCATTTGGATATGCAATTTAGATAAGATGTTTTGAATGGTAGTAAAATTTTTTGAGATGAGATAAATTTGTTTGAGAAGAAGTGTATATTTGGATAGTAAGATGAGATGAGATAGTTTTGACTTTTTAGGATTTGATAAAGTGGTGCGTCCCACCTATGGTTGGAAATGATTTAATAATTATTGATTATATAATAATGAATATATTAATAAAAAAGTAATATTGATGAGTAAATACAAAATAATGTATAAATATTCTATTTATATTTCAAAATGGCCAAAATTTTTGTACCATATCCCAAAAAAATAATTCTCTTTTAATATATATTAGTCTAATTATGACCTATTTAATTTTCTAAGATATAGGAAATTCGAAATTTTTTTGTAATTATAAATTAGAATATTATACAAATTATGACCTATTTATTTTTCTATATATAAGAAATTCAAAATTTTTTATTCTACTTATAAGTTAGGATAATTATAATTATTGTAAGAGATAATTATATGTATTAAAGTGTTGTAGATTTTTTTTTCTAAATTTATTAGTTTCAAAATTCCTAATAAAGTGTTGCCGAGAGGCTGGTTTTCTCAAAGAGAACTGCTAGGTACAGTCTTGAATTGAGGCTTGTGTGCGGACGAATGGATTGAATAGTAATTTATTCTTTAAATTATGGCAAAATGTCAAAAAGGTCCCTAAGCTCAAATGATCAGATCTAGCTTTCTTCCTTCCCTCTAGTGCGACTTCCCTCCCTCCAATGGTTCGCCTCATTTGGCCTGAAGAGGTTTTCAACTTATTATTCCATCTTTACTTTCAGGCTTCAACTGAGTTTTTGACATTGCGGAGAAGATCCAATTTTTTCAATAGAGTGTACATTGAGGGAAGAGTTGAGCTTTCTCATGTTTCACAGTTCATCCAATACAATAGAGACCTTTCATAGGTGAACATCAGTTCAAGTAAACTTTAAAAGATACAACTGTTTCGGGGAAACAATAAATTGGTAGTCCAGAAAAGATGGAGTCATTAATTTGCAAGATAGAATAATTATTTTATTTCTTCATACTGAACTCACAAGATCAAAGCCTACTTAGCAAACAAACTTTTGAATAAATGAACAACCAATTGCAAGAAAACTGCGTCAAAACCTCGTCATCCGAATATACCATCTGAACCACCAACCCCCTCAAACTAAGTGAAAATTTGTTCAACCTGTCAATAAAATAAATAAATAAATTCATTACCAAACAACAAAAGTCCCCAGGAAGAGAGTCCACGAAGCCATAGTTGGAAATCAAAATGAGAAATTTTCATCTTTGTCTTTTGTCTCTACATTAACTAGCGTTGAGTGAAGTAAGTTTGTATGGAAGGAAACTAAATTGCACAAGACAACGCATTGGAGAGAGAGAGAGAGAGAGAGAGAGAGAGAGAGAGACCTAATTCATGCAGGGGAATTTGGAAGGGAGAGGGACTGAGGGATGGGATGTATTTGGGATGAAACGAGCCATTTCATTAATTCTTGCGCACCCATGCTTCAAACTGGGACTGCATCTAGAATTTTTCTTTCTCAAATGGGTTTGGGCATTCGTGTTTTTAAAATGAGAAGAAAAAAAAAAGAATGGCAGAAGAGTGTTTTCAAAATGAGAAGAAAAAAAAAAAAGAATACAAGAAGAGGATGATAGCCTGCGTGAAGAGACATTGATTTTTAATGTTTAGAATTACTTTTTACTATTTTAGTTGTTAGGTATTATGGTAGTTGTTGAAAACTTTAGAGATAGTTGATATGAAATAAAGATACCCACGCCGAGTGTTTGGTTACGCAAAACAATTCTCTATACAGTTTGAGTTAAGATGAAAACATCCATCTCGGTATCCAAACTAGGCCTAAGAGTTTGGAATAAATTGTAAAATTGGAAAGAGAAACTCCTATCACAAGCTTTACCTACTTACACTATTAACTGTTTTCAATTGCCTAAGTCATTTGTTAAGAAGTTAGAGACCATGTTTGCTAGATTTTGGTAGGGACAACATGGATTTGAATGTAAACTACATTGAGTTAGTTGGAAAAAAAAAATATATGATTCTAAATTGTATTGAGAATTGGGTTTTCTAATCTAGATATTTTTAATCTGTCTTTATTTGCTAAATAAGGGTGGAGATTGTTGACTAACTCTGATTCTTTACTGTTTAAGGTTTTTAAGACTAAGTACTTTCCACATACAACATTTTAAAGTCAAATATTGGTGTAATCATTCTTATGTGTGGAGAATTATTTGTGCAACAAAGGATATTCTCATTAAGGTCTATATATATAGAGTTGGGAGTGGGGACAACATTAATGTTTGGCAAGATTGATGGGTTTCAACAAGTTTAGAGTCTTTTGTTTCTCAACCTTCTCGATTATTGCCTTTGGATGTGATTGTTAATATGTTGTTTAATCTTATTTATAGATATTGGAATGAAGTTTTGATATAAAAAAAATATCTTTCCTCCTTATCATGTGGCTAAGAAGATTGATCATATTCCATTACATTCTTGAAATGTTGATAAACTTGTTTAGAGTGGCAATAGAAATGGTATGTATTCTGTAAAATTAGAGTATCATTTTACTATATGGCTTTTTAAAAATGGTGGGTAAACTGAAAGCTTACATTCACAAAAGAAGTTAGTTTTGGCAGAAATTACGAAACTTATATCTTCCTAACAAAGTGAAAAATGTAGCTTGGGGGGCTTGTCACAACAACTTGCCAACTAAGATGAATTTGTTGATAATGGATGTTTTATATGATGGTTTGTGCGCTCACTGTCATTTGTAGTTTGAAAATCTTATACATGTATTGTGTTTGTGCTCCTATGTTAATCAAGTTTGGGCTTCTAGATGCAGTCAAATTTTACAGTTGATTTTTGTTAAAACTTGGTTTGATATTTTGTCATGGAATTTAATGGAAGTTGATGTGCTTTTAGTTCCATCTTTTCTTACTATTGTTTAGGGAGTTTGGAAATATAGAAATCTTAGATTGTTAGAGAATGTTACTTGTACAATTCAGTAAGTTGTTAATAATTGTCTTGAGTATGTGCCAAATTTCAATTCTATTAAAAACTCTCAGTTGATTGTGAGAAAGGAAAATGTATTTATGTTGGGCTGTGCATTTCTTCCGTAACTCCAACTCTGGCCAATCACTCACTCTGACTCTAAATCTGATAAAATCGGAAAGTCAGAAGTTGGAATCAAAGTTGGGACTTGGAGTTGGAGCCAATATCAACATTGAACTTCGAACTCCGATCTTATAAAAAAAATTCTCGATTGTCACTTTTATTTGTCACTTTTAATTCTAATGTCTGTCATGTCTCTTCCAACCTTTTATTTCTGACCTTTTATTTGTTTTCTTTCCATGTCTCTTCTATTTCTAATTCCAATGTTAAGAAAAGTATTCTTCACAAGCCACTTTTCACACTATTCGGATTCCTAATGTCTGACACTTAAAGAAAAATTCATTTTTATTTGTTTCCTTTCGCCACTCTCTCTTTCCAAGTAACCAAGTTTCCTTTTCTTCATTTAACTTCACACAACTCTCTCTCTCTCTCTCTCTCTCTCTCTCATAAGATTTTTGGCTTGACATGAAAGAAAATGGAGAAAAGAGAAAAATACACACCTTCCTTTAACAATGAGAGATTCTTTCCTCTTCTTTGTTATTGGTCCCGTATTGCTTTCAGCACATCGCTGGGAACTATTGAGAGAAAAAGGCTAAGCACATTTCCTCAGCATCCACTACCCAAATTCCAAAACGGGCTTCGAAGTATTCTTCTCAGCATTGTATTAGGAGCATTCCCCATGTATGTTGACTGTCACGTTTATTCACATACACACACACACACTCTCTCTCTCTCCTCCCGCCCACAAGACGCCATCACCAGAATAGTGCATCTCTTCCATTGCACACTACTACAAGTCAACCCCTCTAAGGATGCCCATGTTTGACTAGAGCTCTGCCCTCCAACTTCGATTCTAAAGCTCTGATCAGAGTCAAACTATAGTTCTAATCGGAGTTGGAGCTCAACTTGACCTCCAACTTTGATCAGAATTAGAGGTCAGAGTTTGGTTTTCCAACTTTGTCGGAATCGAAGCCTAGCCCTATACTTATGTGTAAGTCTCCACCACATGGTCATGATGGAACTTTATTTTGAAGTACAAACACAGCTGCTGTTGGGGTTATTTTACGGGATGCTATAGGTTCGTTTTGTTTGCTCTGACTAGGAAAACACACTACTGTACAAGCAAACAACTCGAACTAAAATATTAAAGCTACACAAAACACAAATGTTGAAGTGTTCAAACTGAATTCAACCTGCTCGAAACACAAGAAGTTGCATTTATTTTTCATATAACTTATCATTATTAATTAATTAATTTTATATTTTATTACTTCACTTCATACCGTTCATTGCTTTATCTTCAGTTGTTTTTTTTTTAATTTGTATTAACTATTTCAAAATAGAAAAAAATTGAGATAAATACCAACTAATAAAAATAATGATACACGTATAAATTTTTTTATAATATAATATATAATAATATTTTAAATAGAGACAGTTTATAAAAATATGTTATTTTTATAAATTATTGAATAAAAAATGTCACAGAGTTGTGAAAATAATTGAACCCTTATTTTTTTCAATAAATAAACAAAATTAGAGAGATTACTCAGTTAAAAAATATAAAAATAAAAATAGAGAGGCACGTCCACCGCACGTGAATAAAGTAGACCAAAGACAAAAGGAAAGAGAAAGAACAGTGGGCTAGGGTTCGTTCGTTGGGTTGCTGCTCGTACTGGCAAAATGAAGCTGGCAGGCCTGAAATCCGTCGAGAACGCTCACGATGAGTCGGTGTGGGCGGCTACGTGGGTCCCGGCCACCGATACCAGAGGTGCCCTTCTACTCACCGGGTCTCTGGACGAGACTGTGAAGCTCTGGAGGTCCGACGAACTGGTCCCGGAGCGCACCAACACGGGCCACTGCCTCGGCGTTGCGTCCGTGGCGGCTCACCCCTCTGGCCTTATCGCCGCCTCGGCCTCTCTCGACAGCTTTGTTCGGGTATTCGATGTAGATACCAACGCTACCATTGCCACTCTCGAAGCTCCGCCATCTGAAGTCTGGCAATTGCGCTTCAATCCTCAGGTAATGGGATACACTATCCCTTTCTTTATGTTAAGAATAATCTTTATTTTTTCTTTTGGTTTATGAGAAGTGGTTGAACAGAAAAACAGCTAAAGTTTCAATTTATGCTTCTTTTTTCGCTCTGTTGAACCTAATTCAAGTTTGTGGGCTTGGTCCTGATATACCCGGAAATCGTTAGTGTTTCTGTGAAATCGAATTGTTCTTTATTTTTTCTTTCAAATCGTGTGTTGAGCTTCAATAATGTTAGTTATTAGTAGTTCTCTTTTGTATACTCCTGAGCTATGCCTTAGTACTTGTTTTAATAAAATTTTATTTTACGTATAAAAAAATCCGCGTTTATTTTTCGTCTTGGTTTTTTGTGGGTGGGGTGTTGTATAAAAAGAGCTATCTGGTGGCTTATGAAAGTTGAAAGCTTAGTGACGCAGAGCGTCGGTCTTTTTATGTGTTTAAATTTGCTTGTAATCGGTCTCAGGCTAGGTTCATAGGAAAAATAGCGTATTTTAGTGCATTCGTATTTCCGTGCCTTGAATATGTTCTCCCCCCCCCCCCCCCCTCTTCTCTCTCTCTCCAATTAACTTGTACATGAATTTCTTCCACTTGTTACAATGATGGCATTTGGTTCTGATGTTTCATTCTCATTGGAATCGAGGAATAAGTTTGAGTTAGTTTATTACTTGCTATCTGATTGGTTTAGTTTTTGTTGCTGTAGTTCATGAGATAGGTACTTATCAAAAAAAAAAAGTTCATGAGATAGGCACCGGGGATCGACTTGGTTGATTGTTGTCGTGGTCTAATTTTTATCATATGTGCGTACTAAATATAATTGCTTTTCAAATATCTATCTTGCATCTGCCAAGAGCTTGTAAGGAATTTCAGCTTTGCTTTTCAAACTTTAGAAACACACTTGCATATTGGGAGCCCTCCTCTCTCCATACCATTAGAATTTCAATCGGTGGCAAATTGCAATGCCAGCTTCTTAGAATTCCATTCTTGGCCTTGGCCTTCCACTATCGGCAAGTTAGAAGTTTAGAGTGACTTCAAAAGTTGGAATTGTTTGTCTTGTTCTGTCGTTGCACTTATTGTGCTAAAATGGTACTTGTTTTGTTCTTAACATCTATTCATCTATGTTGTGTCTGTAAGTTGTACTTTGTATAGAAGATGAACATATTCTATCTAAATATAAATATTTGTTTTCTAGTTTGTGTTTTGGTTTTCCTTGAACAGAGGTTTTGTTGCTCCACATTATTAAAATTCTTGAGAGAACACATGCCATACCTAGATATTCATAAAAAAAAAAAAAAGAGAACACGTCTAAATAACTTTGATTTGAAAACTAGTATTTTCTTTTATGCGTACATATGCAAGTAACAAGGATACTAGAAGAATGAGTGTAGAGTCCAGCCCATTCACTCGAATCAGTTTTTGCACATAACAACACTCAAAGCTATCTCTCATGCAATTATGCAAATCATCTATCACTTCACAGAGCTTAAGTTCCTTTTAATAGGCTGCTAATGTCAGTTCATTAGAAGACTTGAACATTATGGGCTAGCTGTGCAATTGAAAATAGAAAAAAGAGAGAAGATAATGTGTTAATATTTAAAATTCAGGACTAGCTGAGAGAGAGAAAATCAGGGAACATGATGTTAAACGGCATGCATGCTGTTATGGTAGCTGAGTCGGGGGCATTGGGTAGCCATGAAACCATGTTGCCATTTTTTTTTTTTGTCTGCTTAACAAATATGATTGGCTTCCTGTGCAGTTTGCACATACAACTTGTACGTTAGATATGCCATCTTGTGTTTGCAAGATGATCCAAGTTTTGCTTCTTTTATTTAAATAACTCTGTATGATAAAAGCAGCAACTCGGAAGCCATGCCACCTTGTATTTACAAGATGAACCAAGTTTGTTTCTTTCCTTTACGTGACTCCTTGTGCTAAAATTTGAAATCAGGCTTTGCACTTTTTAATGAAATTTGTATAACTTATACATAAAAAGGGTGGAATCTGGGAAGTCCATCATGTTTTGAATATTTGTTGCCGACTTATGCTCACAGTAGCTACCTTTCAGGGTTCCACTCTAGCAGTTGCTGGTGGGGGTAGTGCATCAATCAAGCTTTGGGACACTGCCACGTGGGACTTGGTTGCCACTCTCCCTATTCCTCGTCCAGAAGGTCCAAAGCCCTCTGATAAAAGTGGCAGCAAGAAGTTTGTCCTATCAGTTGCCTGGAGTCCTGATGGGAAGCGACTTGCTTGTGGCTCAATGGATGGCACTATCTCAATTTTTGATGTGGTTCGTGGAAAATTTTTACACCACCTTGAAGGACACTTCATGCCTGTGAGATCTCTGGTGTACTCCCCCATTGAACCACGGCTACTCTTTTCCGCCTCGGATGATACACGTGTGCACATGTATGATGCTGAAGGAAAATCCCTGGTTGGAGTCATGTCAGGTCATGCTAGCTGGGTATTGAGTGTGGATGTAAGCCCAGATGGGGCAGCTATTGCCACCGGCTCTAGTGACACCACTGTGAGGCTTTGGGACCTTTCAATGAGGGCGGCTGTGCAGACAATGAGTAATCATACAGACCTGGTTTGGGGAGTGGCATTTCGACCGCCAGGAGGGAGCAGTGTTCGGGCTGGTCGGCTTGCTAGCGTGTCGGATGACAAGAGCATATCGCTTTATGACTATTCCTGAAGTAACTGGCATGTGGACATAAAAAAATTGTGTTGTTATAACTTATGTTAACTAACTTTTTCATATTGATTCCATAAAATATTTGGTTTCTTCGTTTGATCTTCTGATTGGCTATTGGTTTATTATATGAAGAGGCTATTCATCATCCTCTCGTGATGGCGCATCAAATGATTAGTAGGTAAGTGAAATATCACAAGAGCCCGATGACCGATGACTTAACGGCATATGACCTGGTTTTCCAAATAGAAAATCTGGGTTCAAAACACCTCACCCTCTCGTATAAAAATAAAAAATAAAAAAAATACCGCTTTATGAGATGATAGGAAGATTGTAATTAAAAAAATGTTGAGAAGAATGACTCTAATTGATATGGTGCATATTCATATAATAAATATGCCAGATTGTTATTTTTAATTTTATTGTAAGATAGATAACTTATACTACCAGCATTACTAAAATACTGTTTAAAATAATGTCATTTATCTTCCATACTGGCTCAAACGTAAACATAGGGAAAACAACTTTATCATGCAACGCCGGGAATGCTGATTTGATTAGAACGAACCATCCAAACGAATAATCTCTGTTGCTGTTTGTTTTTTAACGTATATATTATGATTATTTTGTTTTTATCAATAACCAGATTGAAACTATAATATTATGATTAATGGTTGGACCAAAGGCATTCTTAAAAATAGTTAGGGTTAGAGATTTTAGAAAAGATGTGTTATAATTACAAAGAGATTTCACAAAAGTAAAATTAATTAATTTTACTTTTGTGAAATCTCTTTGTAGTTTTAGCCTACGTTTGGAATTTGGATGTTAAAATTAGTCGGATTGTGAATATTAGTATTTTGTAGATCCTATTATTTAACTTTTTAGATTGAAATATATGAAATATGTTAAGATAAATTTTAAATTTTTTTATGAGAAGTTGAAAAAGTAGTGGGTTCCATCAATAATTGGTTTGAGATAAGTTGAGTTTGGTTTAATAATAATAAAAAAAACAACCTAAAACATTTCTCATTTTAGGATTTAAGTTTTTATTTTATTTTAATGTTTTAATTTATTTCCCAATAATCATATTCGGTGTATATTATTTAAAAAAACTGTACATCCGTGGCATATTTGAATTCAACGGTGTAAAAACCACTCAACCTTAATTCTATGAACATATATCCTAAACTTTTACACTCAATCTTCATTTTTTTGAAAGACCCGTTTCAAATTTGAATGCAGTCAATAACGTGTTACAGGTTCACTTCGATTGCGTCTAAAAAAGTGAGAGAAAACTCCACATGTCGTTCACTTCCATTTCTCATAAAACTTCCATTCACATTTCACCACTAATTAGTACGACTCGTCATGGCCTCATTGCTCTAAAATCACATATTTTTAGAACGAGTCAAAACACCATTTTATCATTTAATGAGAATATACTTATTTAGACTAAGAAATGAGATGAAATAGTTTTAGATACAAATTAAAAGTTAAATAAAATATTATTAAAATATTATTTTTTAATAATATTATTATTTTGAAATTTTAAAAAAATTGAATTGCCTATTATTTTTTTGTAAGAATTTAGAAAAATTATAAAAAAATTCTATACACCATACTATTATCTCATTCGCATTTCGTTAAATAAGATATGACACATTTAACATTATTGAATGATAATTTATTACATACTTCTTTATCATCAAATGGTGATAAATTTACCACATCATATATAGTAAGATGCAAGTGAGATGACGATGTGGTGTATAGCAAGTTCTTACCTACTCTAATTTTAAATATTGAACGGATCAATAACATGACCATCCCACATTAATTGTGACCATAAATTATTGCGTTATTACGTGAAATACTTTATAATAGTCATCAAAGAACCCACTCATTAATGATCGTAACCCGCATTATAATGTCTAAGGTCTAATTTTAAATTTTAAAATTTTAAAACATATATTAAATTATTAATTATAATGCAATCCAACAGTTAGAAAATGACTAGTTTTCTATTTAATTTCTGTTACATAACAAATATAGACAACGCTCGAGCTATAAGCACGAATATATCAATGGAGTTTGGGTGCTATAAACACGATTATTATCAATTTTTTAGTTGGGCTTTTTAAATATATGAAATTAATTAATTGAATTGGAAGCTTTCTAATCATGGATTATCTTTACTTCTAATAAAAGCTTGATTATTCTTCTTAAAAAAAAAATCCTAAAGTAGTCATGACTTCATCATGGCTTAATTAGATTTTGTAAACTCCCTGATTAATCAAATTCAATTTTATCCGAGATATTAACAAAATGAATAAATCTATTCATTATCGATTTTCTTATCATCTTATGATTTGACATTATATGATATGTTTATAAGTGAAATATAATAAATAGTCTCCAATCATCTGGTATCACATCATGAAATAATGAGAGGATAATAAGTGGTATTACTTATGCAAATAAAATTTTTATATAATATTTATGAGTAATACTATATGCTACACTCTCATCTTATTTTCATTCTACTAAGTAAGATGTGGCACATTCATCATCATTAGATGATAAAGAAATATGTAATAAATGATTATTCAATGATGATAAATGTGTCACATCATTTTTAATGAAATGAAAGTAGAATGGTAGTATGATGTAACACCGATAAATATTATATCAAAATTAAAATATTAAAATAAACTGAATCCTAATTATAGTTTTATTTTAATTATTTGTAATTAAAAATAAGAAACAAAATTAGGTCAAATTTAAGTCGACAATTATTCAAGTCGTATACAAGTCAATCATAATCCCATGAATTTAATTGGACAAGGGTTTTTCCACGAGGATATCCAGCCCTCCATCTCCGTCGGATCCCAGCTGACTCACTTTAGACATCGCGCGGATAAATTGGGAAAAATTAAAAATTATTTAAAAAAAATAAGAAGTAAAAATTTGAGAGAGAGAGAGAGAGAGAGAGAGATACAACAGAGAGACAGGAGAGAAGCTGAAACTTGCTTTTCGTGTGTGTGTTGTAATATATAAAAGCCAACCACAGCTCATTTTCTTCGAGAGAGGGAGAGAGAAAGAAACCAAGAAAAAGAAAGAAAGAAAGAAGCTGTAGGGAAGAGGGCAAAAGGGAAATCAGAATCCTCTCTCAGAACTTTGTATTCTGCTAATTATCATCTTCTTTCAGCTCTCTTTGCCGTTTATATTCACAAAGCTGCCACTCCGATCTGACTCACTGAGTTCGGTTCTTTTCCAGTCGGTACCGCCTCGGATGAGTTAGAGACCGTGATCGCCTTTTTTCTACAATCTTTATGGTAACTCTAATCAAATAAAGAGAACCTAATATATATATACACATATATTTATTTCTTTTTTTCCCCGTTTGGCTGATTGGTTCTATTTGCTTGACTCTTTGATTGGCTGAGTTGAATCGGCTTTCATATGTTTTGGAATCTTAGATTGTGCTTGAAATTAATTATTTCTTTATTTTGTAATTATATTATGACGTTTAACTTTGAAAATTATAGCATAAAGGCTAGGAATCTTGATTTCTTGGAATTGGTTTTTTTTGGAAAAATGTATGTCTCAAAATAACTCCTGTTTTATCACCTGCATTGTAGAATTTTTGGTTTAGTGCATACTTCGTGGAATTTGAGTGTATGGCGGGCACCATTGAAAATAATAGACAACCCACTCCATTATCTTATAATTCATAATTGTATAGTTAGAGGAACATAGTGCCTTATGATTAGCCCAAAGTTGACAGGGATTGACGTTTAGTGACTGACCGAGTTCAATCATGCCCTAGGAAAGAGAGATTGATCTAAGTAATCACCTGGTCAAAAATAATTTTCGTACACATCTGAGGGATCAGTACAAGCTGATGTGGCTTGGTCTTGTTTCAAATTAGTGGGATTAAGTCGACCATTTTGCTTAAAGAGAAGTGGGGTCTGATGGCTGTACATTGTGAGTAAGGATTTTTGAGCTCAAGTCGTTTGCTTGTATGGCAGTGTTTCTGCATGATGGTGGAATTGCCACCTAAGGAATAATTTTGACTTAAGAAATGGAACCATTTGTTGGAGGGCTGTAAACAAACAATACTACTCGAGTCTCGGTTAAACTCAAGTTTGGCTCAATTTCGTTTATTAAATGAGCTGTTCATAAACACAAAATAATGATCAATTTATTACACGGTACAACTTGTACAAAGCACGGCTCGACTCGTGTAAGCTAGTATAAATTCGAATAACTTTGAATTTATTGTTTTCTATAGTATTATCTCTATATGTATAATGAAAGAGATTAGAGCAAATCATGTCCCTAGTACTAACGTGTTACTTGAATCCTTGTGAATCTAATTCCTGATATATGTATATACAAAATTTATAAAGCTATTAACAAAAAGTCAAAATTTTTAGATAAAGTTATAAAATACAATATACTTTATAAAGTTGTAAAAAGCAATATAAGTAATCTATTTTATCTAAATGAAGCAACTCGTGAATAAGCTCAAACTTGCTCGAATATTACATGAATTGTTAATGAACACAAACCTTGTGCCGGTGGGGTTGTCGATAACTAAGGAGGCTGCGCAGCTGGGGTTGTTGACGCCGGGAGGGCCACTGTCCATCGGAGCGACACAGACTTGTGCATCAGTATTTTCTGTGTTGCCTCCCGTCACCACGGCCATGAAGGTGAAGTCCCCGACGCTGGACATTGAGTTACTTCAGCGTCCTGTAGATGAGAGGTTGGTAGTGTCCCTAGTAGGGCTGGAGCACTGTGGGATGCCACAGAAACTCCCGTTGGCAACCCCTATGCTGATGGCTGACCTCCATGCTGTGTAGGTGCCTATAACGGTGTTGGGATCCATTTATATAGCTGAGAAACACATAGCTGTCATCTCAGATAGTGCAGGAGATGTGGATAATGCAGAGGAGGTTAAAATGGAAGGGACTCTGGTTGTATGTGAGTCTACAAAGGGAGAGGAGATGGTGGTTGAAGGGCAGGAGGATGCAGAGGGGGCATATCCTCTTTTGAGGTGGAAGAACCTACTCCCTTGAACTCATTCGAGGGTGTTAGATTGGGTAATTCAAAAAGCTATGGAGATCAAGCATTGTGTAGGGTTTACATGTGAGGGTGTTGAAGAGGAATTTTTGGTGTTACTCACAGCTATAGAAGCTGGATATGCACAATCCAAAGCTGATCCATCCCTTAATTTGGCTAAAAAATGAGAGAGAACTCAAGAGGCTTTCGTGGGCCATGAATGATGATGGAGGGGAGAAGAGCTCTAGCTGGGGATGTCTCAAGGGACGGGGAAGACGGTTCCTATATGAAGTCAAAAATAATATCATGGAATGTAAGGGGCTTGAATGAGCATAACAAACGGCTCCAAGTCAGAAACTTACTTTGCCAATGGCTAGGTGTTATTATTTGCTTACAGGAGACCAAGTTAGAATTAATTACTAGAAAACTAGTTCGAAGTTTGTGGAGAGGTCAACATGTTGGGTGGTTGTATTTGCCTTCTAAAGGAGCATCTGATGGTGTTCTAATTATGTTCGATAAAGGGGTGGGGGTAAGGTTGGAAGAATGTGTGTGTGATTTCACTGTGGCTTGTTCCTTTGAGAATGTAGAAGATGGTTTCCAATGGGAATTTGCAGGAGTCTACGGCCCTAATATTGATTCAGAAAGAAGGTCAATGTGGGAAGAATTGGCGGGACTTCTTAGTTGGTGGGAGTTACCAAGTTGTATAGGGGGTGAATTCAATGTATCTTGTTACCCTAACGAAAGGTTGGGTATGTCCATTAACGGGAGGTATGCTTACTTGGTCCAATACCTGTGAACTCCCGTCTTGGTCAAGGATTGATAGATTTTTGCTAACTCCAAAATGGGAGTTACATTTTCCGGATGTATCCCAACAAAGATTACCTAGGGTATGCTTTGATAATTTCCCTATCATCTTAGATTGTGGAGGCATAAGGTATTTTAAATTAAAAAATATGTGGCTTAATCCTGACGGTCTTGTAGACAGGGTTAGACCATGTGGTCTTCTTGCGATTTCCAAGGCTCTCCAAGCATTATGACAAGAAAGTTAAAAGCGCAGAAAAATAATTTGAAACAATGGAATGAACAAGTGTTTGACAATGTGATTCTACAGAGATGCTCCTTCTTAGAGGTAGAGGAGTTATAAGGGCTGGAGGGCGAGGAGGAGGCAAGAACTCTTTTTGAATCCAAGAGAAATTGCAAGAGTCAGGTAGTCACAAAACTTGAAAGAGTAATATTGATGGAGGAGATCTCTTGGAGACAAAAATCAAGGGCACTATAGCTCAAGGAGAGAGACAAGTGCACAGAGTTCATCCATAGGGTGGCCAATTCACATTGGAGGAACAATGCTATTGATATGTTGATGGTAGATGGAGTAGTTTCCTCAGAGTAGTCAGTCATGAAGGGCTCGTTTGTTTTCGCAGATAAGATGAGTTGAGATAAAATTTGAAAAATGAATAAAATATTGTTAGAATATAGTTTTTTAATATATTTTTGTTTTGGGATTTGAAAAATTTGAATTGTTTATTTTATTTTGTGTGAGAATTTGGGAAAGTTGTAATGATTAGATGAGATGAATGAGTTGAGAAGTTTTGTGAAAGTGAACGTGGCCTAAGAACCACATTGCACAGTATTATGAACATCTCTTATCCGAACAGCAATCATGGAGACTGAGAGTAGATGGTTTGACTTTTTCAGCATTAGATGGTTTGACTTTTTGAGCATTAGATCAATAGTGTGCAGGGTGGTTCGAAGTAGATGACGTATGCAAAGTGATTCGTGGTATGGCTAGTGACAAGGCTCCAGGTCCTGATGGTTTTACCATGGGATTTTTCCAAACTTGTTGGGAAGTGATAAAGGGTGACCTTATGCGGGTATTTCACGAGTTCCATAATAATGCTAGATTTGAAAAAAGTCTCAATGCTACCTTTTTAGCACTCTTTCCCAAAAAGGTGGGGTCCGTGGATGTTCGAGACTATCGTCCCATTAGCCTTGTGAGTGGGGTTTACAAGATTCTCTCCAAAGTGCTAGTGAATTGATTGAGTACGGTCATGAAGAAGTTAATTTTGAAGCCGCAAAACGAATTCATCAAAGGCAGACAAAAAAATGATTAAAAATCCAACTCGATAACAAAAATTCTAAGATTAAAAAATTCTTGGCTACCGATAACAAAAAAATGAACATAAAATCCAACTCGATGAAAAACTCAAGCTCAATTGATGTTTGAATAAAAAATTAAACGAATGAGGCTTGACCACCCACTACTCGCATGGAATCGACTGTATACACCCCTACTTGGGAGTGGTGGGGTAGTGTATGATGCTGAGAAATGGTCAGTACCATGTCAATGGTGGAAAATGAGGTTGGGGACGCAATGCTGGTGTCTTCCTAAGTGTTGTTATATCTGTGAGCTTGGCAATGGCAATTAGTCTTGCTAGTTGCTTGTCTCTTTCCAGAGTCTTTGGTGGCTGGAATTGCAAATCACACTGTTAATTTATTTTGAATGTCTCACATATATGACGTGCCATGACTTTGAAGAAGCATTGTGGCAAGGAGGAAGTTATTTTTGATTGGCAAGGTCAAGTGTTTGTGTACTCTTAGGCCAACCTTTTAACACAAACACTTGAAATTGCCAATCAAAAAAGAAAAGAATAATCGTGATATCATTCTTCTTTTTCTTTTTCCATAACTAAGTTCATATGGACCTCTCATGAATGTTCATATTCTTGTGATATCATTCAAAAAGTATCGACTATAAACTTTATCTAGTCATATGAAGCAGTTTCCACCATGTACACTTTGAATTGTGATTCAAATGTTTTGCTATCAATTTCTGTTTTTCTACAAAGAGTATGTAACCAGTTTTTGGGTGGTTTGACATGGACTGGTTACGAATTTAACATATCACCTTTTTGTCAATACAATTTCTGTCAAATGTAGGAGAGAAGACAAATTTCACCAGTTCATGTTACTTATTCCAATCTTTCTGTTATGCCTATACATTTTAGAACAGTTATGTTTGCTTAGCTTCTTTAAAAAATTACTTATGTTAGATCAATGAATCTTCTTTAAACATATGATGTGCTTTGTTTGTAGGCTGGACCAGATAACATCATTGTAGGTTCTCATGTGTGGGCTGAAGATCCCTCACTGGCATGGATTGATGGCGAAGTCTTCCGAATTAATGGTGAAGAAGTTCGTGTGCGGACTACAAATGGGAAAACTGTGAGTCAAAAAAGGCTTATCTGTTGCATAGAATCTATGCTGCTTAACTTTTGGATACAAGTAGTTTCATTCTATCTACATATTGTATTCAAGTGTAATGGTTTCTGAGGCAAATTTACTTATAATTTCTTTTGAAGGTTGCCTCCATATAATTTAAAAATTTATTGATAATTTGGATTGACGGTTTTATAGTTTTCACTGACTGGGAAAAATAATTGCAGGTTGTTACAAATATCTCAAAAGTGTTTCCAAAGGATACTGAAGCTCCTCCTGGAGGTGTAGATGACATGACAAAGCTTTCTTATTTGCATGAACCTGGAGTTCTGCATAACTTGGCAACTCGATATGAACTTAATGAAATTTACGTAAGATATTATAGATTTTCTACCCCCTCCCCCTAACCCCCTCTTTGTTCACATGTGGTGAAGTGGATTTTGAATTGAACAAAAGAAGAATGTTACAGATAGTCTTATTATACTCTTTTTTAACTACCTTCCCAGACATACACTGGAAACATCCTGATTGCTGTAAATCCTTTCCAAAGATTGCCACATTTATATGATACTCACATGATGGAACAATATAAAGGAGCTGCATTTGGAGAGCTAAGTCCTCATGTTTTTGCAGTTGCAGATGTTGCATACAGGTAGTTGACACATATATTCTTAGACGTCATACTTTTTTCTTTCATGCTTTTATTGCGTTTTATACTTATATTTGCCAGGGCAATGATCAATGAGGGAAAGAGCAACTCAATTCTGGTTAGTGGAGAGAGTGGTGCTGGTAAGACAGAGACAACAAAGATGCTTATGCGATATCTTGCATACCTTGGGGGTCGATCTGGAGTAGAAGGGCGGACAGTTGAACAACAAGTTCTAGAAGTGAGATTAAGCTACCCTTTTCTTTGGCTTAGAACTCTAGTTCCTTAAAACTATCTCAATTCTTGATACATGTCTTTAAGGGTAGAAATGCTGCCTGACTTGGATTTTCTGGTTGATTAATTATTACAGTCGAATCCAGTTCTTGAAGCATTTGGCAATGCCAAAACTGTCAGAAACAACAACTCAAGGTGAGAGTATATGTACAATACATGTCTTGACAAGATAATCACTGCTCTAATACATGATCTAGAGGCCTAACTGCAAATGTTGAAAAAGCTGGATAGCCTGTGAGTGGAGTAATTGCAAAAATAAAAACATTAAGGCAATGTTTGGTTAAGTCATATTTCAAAAAATTTCAAATTTCAAAATTTAAACTTCAAACCATGCATCTTTTATCTCAAAAAAATTTATTATTTCAACGTTTCATCCAATCCTTTGCCTAGATTTTTGTGAGAAGTCAAAAACACAGAAACCAAAACATAGATATCCTAAGGGGATGTGTGGAAATAAATCTCATCCCTTGTTATCTCATCTCATCTCATTTCATTTCCTTCCCAAACATCATTCAAATACAAACACTTTCAAACTAATCATTACAATTTTTTCAAATTAATCATTACAACTTTCCTAAATTTTCAAACAAAAAACAAAAATTAATTCAATTTTATCAAATCCTAAAACAAAAATAATATTAAAAAAAAATTATATTCTAACAATATTTTAACTTTAGAATATTTTTTATTTAACTTTTTCTCTTTCCTTTCCCAAAACCCAATAAATACTTAACTCAAACTATCTCATTACTACTCACAAACCATCTTACTATTATTCACAAAATTCTCATCTCATCTCATTCTCCAAGCATCCTCTTAAAAAATTATATTTAAACAACGCTTCAACCCTTCCCATCCACTTTCACAACTCCCAATACAAAACATATTTAAAAAAATTACCCAAATTTTCCTTTCTACCTCTACAAAACTTCATCAAAACACATCTCAAAATTTTTCCAAAAAAAAATTAAAAAATCTGAAAAAGCTTACTAACCAATTATGGCCTAATCGTCTTGAGTTGCACTCTCATGTTACAACATTGGTATATAAGGAGATTGGGGAAGCTTTAGATGAAAAAGTAATGTGTTCCCCCATCAACCCCCCACTTTGTCCCTAAAACATTAGTGGTTTAATCAAATGGACTAGGATCAGTTGTTCTGTTGTCCTCACTGACGGTTTGCTTTAGTTCAGGCAACTTTGGATTCTGTTTGTTGACAAGTAATTGAATATTTTATTAAAAAACACAGAAGGGATAAGTACTTATGGAGGAAAGTTGCTTCTCTCTCTCTCTGAAATCCTCTCCGTACAAATGGAAAAACTTGCATTGGCGATGGTATGTTAGTTTGTTATAGATGGCAGGTTTTAGAGAGATAGTAGTAGAATCTAAATGGATTACGTTGGTGAAGGAAGGGGGCAACATACGTATTTCAGAGCAAGGTTGGAAGGAGAGACATGAAGTGTTGGTGGGACTCAACACAGCTGCATGGTTTGTGAGAGTCCTGGAGGAGTGTTTGAGAGGAGGAAAAAAGGTGGTTTACTCGGTGATACGGGAGAAATACAGAAGTTTTGTGGCTCAACGTTGTGAGAATAGTCGTGGGCGATATCTGTCCATCGCAGAGTATGGTCAAGAGGGAAGAAATGGATTGCTCTGTTTTCCTGAAGGTGAAAATGGTTGGGGATGGAGACGTTTGAAAGAAACAGTAGCAGAGCTGGTCCATCCAAGGGGAGATAGAACCGGAAATGCTGTCGGACCTCAGGCGAGCAATATAGTAAGGGGGGTGAATAACCGGTCTTTCAAAGATGTCCTCACGACGGCGGCTCCAAAGCTAGCGCAGAGAAAAGACAGGGAGGTGGTGGAGCATTGAGTCTCACAACATGTACGGGCTGCAGAAGTTGGCAGGTTGCGTGCTGGACAGGAGGCGTGGGAGACCCATAGGAGGTTGATGGAATTGTAGGGCCAACTGAGGAAACTGCAAAAGGAGATGGAGGAGGTGCGTGGGTATGTCGGGCTGGAAAAGGAGTTAAGAAGGTACTGGGATGATGAAAGGGGCAGAAATGGAAAAGGTGTGATTAATAGGGGGCCGGTCTGGATTAAAAAGAGTGGGCCGAATCCTAAGCCCTTGCAACTGAAGGAAAAAGAGAAGCCCATCACGTGGGCCTTGACAAATGAAGGGCCGGGCGAGGGCCCTGACCCGGTAAAGGCTGCGACAAACGAAAGGCCATATGAGGGCCCTGTCAACCCGGTACCCACGGGTATACCCAATACGCAGCCACCAACGCCGGTCGTGTTGTTGCCGGAAGAGGAGACGTTGGAGGAGCAACAGAACCTGCCGGCGAGTCCAGTGGACATCTCCGATGACGGCAAGAAGGCGTGGGATGGCCGGATCGTGGAGTTGGACCATGCTAAGGACACAGTGGACCGAGAGGAAGGGCCGAATGCTCCTTTTCAGACACAGAAATCACCGAACTTGTGCATGGAGGCCCCGACGAAAAGTTCTAGGCTTGTTCCGTTTGTGAATAAGCTGATGGGTTCTGTCGAACCCCTATGGGGCTGTTCCGTGAATCAAGATGAAGATAGATCTGCGTCGGTGACTCCTTCTGGACTACATATGAGGGATTTTGATGTGGATGGGAGGGAGGGGGAAGAGTTGGAAGACTCGGAAATGGAGGGGTCTCTGGAAGGGGAGTCTACGGAGGCTGAATATGCACTGACTTTGGAAGAACACCTAGATTTGATGGTTTCTGGGGTAGAGGAAACCAGAGAGGTGGAGCCGACACCACTTAATTTATTGTTTCCTGTTCACTCAGGAGATTCTGGCTGGGTGTTCAACAAGGTGAAGGAGATTCAGAAAGTAGTGGGATTAGAGTGTGAAGGATATGAGGAACAGTTCATGGCCTTACTAACAGCTATAAAAGTAGGGCATCAACAACAACGGAAATCAGTCTCGAAAAAACAGAGAGAGCTTAAGCGGTTGACGTGGTCTTTGAACACTGAGGGTAGCTCTAGTAGTAGGCTGAAAGGGAAGGGGACAACCCACTCTCAATGAAGCCAAAAATAGTATCATGGAATGTTCGTGGTCTAAATGAGGCTACGAAACGATTGCGGATAAGGAACTTGCTTCGGGAGTGGAAGGTGGACCTTGTTTGCTTGCAAGATACGAAGATGAAGCTGATTGATAGGCGAATTGTGAGAAGCTTGTGGAGTGGTGTGCATGTAGACTGGGTTTACTTGGCTTCTAGCGGGGCGTCAGGTGGAGTGGTAGTCATGTGGGACAGAAGGGTGGTGGAAAAAAGGGAGGAGTTTATAGGAAGGTACACAGTAGCATGCTCGTTTAAGAGCGTGTCAGATAACTTTTTGTGGGCTTTTGCAGGTGTATACGGCCCAAATTTGGATAATAACAGACTACTTTTGTGGGAGGAGTTAGCGGGTTTGCATAGTTGGTGGAATCTCCCTTGGTGTATTGGGGGAGACTTTAACGTTACCAGATTTCCAAGTGAATCTTTTGGTAATAGAAGGGGGAGATCAGCTATGATTGAATTTTCTGAATGCATCTCTGAACTGAATTTAGTAGACTTGCCGTTAGCCGGGGGCTCCGCCACGTGGGCCAACAACCAAACGTGGTCCCGTCTTGATCGCTTCCTCATATCCCCGGAGTGGGAAAGTAATTTCCCTGATGTCTGGCAAAGGCGACTGCCTCGTATTAGTTCAGATCATTGGCCTATCTTGCTTGATTGTGGTGGAGTGCGAAATGGCTAGAGATATTTTAAATTCGAGAATATGTGGTTAAAGACGGAAGGATTCGTGGAACGAGTAAGACAGTGGTGGGTGTCCTATCATTTTCAAGGTACTCCTAGTTTTATCCTTGCGAGCAAGCTGAAAGCTTTAAAAAGAGATTTGGAACTTTGGAATACCCACTCTTTCGGTGATTTAAGGGAAAACAAAGAAGGAAAGATGAAGGAGATACAGGAATTTGAGTAGATTCAAGAGGTTAGACCCCTTACCCAAGTAGAAGCTGAACGGAGGACATTGTTGGGTGAGGAGTTGGAGAGAATTATTCTGATGGAAGAGATTTCGTGGAGGCAAAAGTCAAGAGCCTTTTGGCTAAGGGAAGGGGATTGGTGCACCAAGTTTTTCCATCGAGTCGCAAGTTCTCATAGGAGAAATAATAATATTGAGATGCTGAATATAGATGGTACGGAGTGTAGGGAAGAACATGTTATTAAGGCCCATATAGTTGGCTTCTACGAGCAACTCCTTACTGAACCAATGAGTTGGCGGCCATGACCTGATGGTTTGACTTTTGACTCCATTGGGGAGAGTGATGTTTTTCGAATGGAAAGGGCTTTTGAAGAAGAGGAAGTGGCAGAGGTTGTGCATAAATTGGCAAAGGATAAGGCACCGGGACCGGATGGTTTCTCTATGGGTTTTTTTCAAGAGTGCTGGGATGTGGTCAAAGAAGATATTCTGAAGGTTTTCCAAGAATTTTACGAGGCTGGAAAATTCGAAAAAAGCCTAAATACTACTTTCATAGCTTTAATTCCGAAGAAGGTGGGGGCTAATGAGGTAAATGCATATCGTCCAATCAGCTTAGTCGGCGGTGTTTACAAGATCATCTCCAAAGTGTTAGCAAACCGGCTTAGCGAGGTGATAGGGAAGCTTATCTCTATGCCTCAAAAAGCCTTTGTTAAAGGCAGACAAATCCTTGATGCGGCTCTTATTGCAAATGAGTGCGTGGATAGTAGAATGAAGATTGGTGGTAATGGAATCATTTGCAAGCTGGATATGGAGAAGGCCTATGATCACGTAAATTGGGATTTTTTACTATATTTGCTTGGGAGATGTGGTTTTGGGGAGAAATGGAGAGCATGGATCCGATGGTGTGTGTCAACGACGAAGTTCTCCGTGTTATTAAATGGTAGCCCAGCTGGTTTCTTTCATAGTTCACGAGGTCTGAGACAGGGTGATCCATTGTCGCCACTACTTTTTGTTGTTGTGATGGAGGGGTTAGGCAGGATGATGTCGGCTTTAAGTCGAAATGGCTTGGTGGGCTGTTTTTCGGTTGGAACCCAGGAGAGGGGCTTTACTAATATATCTCATATACTCTTTGCAGATGATACCCTTATCCTTTGTGATGCAGAGAAGAGTCAGGTGCGGACTTTGAAGGCGATGCTTCTGTGTTTTGAAGCAACGTCTGGATTGAAAGTGAATTTCGACAAGTTCGAGATAGTACCAATTGGAGTGGTGCCAAATTTACGACAACTGGCTCGATCGCTAGGGTGTAAAATAGTCTCGTTCTCGATGACATATTTGGGTCTGCCACTGGCGATAGGGGCAAGATCACCTCTCTTGTGGGAACCAGTGATCGAGAAAATAGAGAGAAGGTTGGCGAGTTGGAAGAGAATGTATTTATCGAAAGGAGGTAGGCTCACTTTGATTAAGAGTACTCTTTCTAATTTGCCCACCTACTTCCTATCTCTTTTTCCTATTCCAGCAAGAGTAGCAAGCCGTATTAAGAAATTGCAGCGAGATTTTTTGTGGGGCGGGTTGGGGGAAGAGTTTAAGTACCATTTGGTTAAGTGGGGAAACGTGTGCCGTCCGTTTTCCAAGGGTGGTTTGGGTATAAAAAATGTGAAGATTTTCAATAGGGCACTTTTGGGTAAATGGTTGTGGAGATATAGTCGGGAGTTGGATGCTTTGTGGCGAGGGCTGATTGGGTGTAAATACGGAGAAATATGGGGGGTTGGAGTACGAAAGAAGTTAGAGGAGCTGATGGAGTGGGGTTCTGGAAACATATCAGGAGAGGCTGGACGGTTTTCCTTCGGCATACCCTCATTCAGATGGGGAATGGTACCCGGATCAAATTTTGGGAAGATACTTGGTGTGGTGATGCGACACTACATGAGTTGTTTCCCTCTCTTTATCAGATTGCCAGCAACAAAGAGGTTTCAGTGGCGGAGGTCATGGGTGTATCGGGAGGACATCTTCATTGGAATATAAACTTTAGCAGGGCGGCACAAGATTGGGAGGTGAATCATTTTGTGGATTTTTATAGTCTCCTTTATTCTGTGAAGCTGAGTAATCAGCAAGACGATTGGTTGTGGTGGGTCCCGCACATGAAAGGTAAGTTCTCAGTTCGCTCTTTCTATGTTGCTCTCGCACAAAATCCCATTTGTCAGATTCCTTGGAAAAGGATATGGAAACACAAGGCGCCTCTTAAGGTAGCCTTCTTTGTGTGGACTGCTGCTTTGGGTAAGATCCTCACAACTGATAATCTGAGGAAAAGAGGGATCATTGTGGTAGATTGGTGCTGTATGTGCAAGGAAGGGGGTGAATCTGTAGATCATCTTTTACTACATTGCAAGATTGCCAGGGTTTTGTGGGATGAGGTGCTAAGTAGAGTTGAGGTGGGCTGGGCTATGCCGGGGACAGTGGCGGCAACTTTGGCTTGCTGGCCCAACATAGGAGGCCAGCTCCAGATTTCAGCGATTTGGAGGATGATACCACTTTGTATCATGTGGTCTTTATGGCAGGAGAGGAATGCAAGGACTTTCGAAGACATGGAGCGAACAATAGAGGAGCTGCTGGCTTTATTCTTTAGTACTCTTATGTAAATGGGCCATTGCTGTTGATTTCAATGGGATGGTCCTACATGATTTTCTTCTATCTTTTGCTCCCGCATAAAGGGGCAGTTTTTCCATGTACATTCTGGGCTAGGCCTGTTCTTTGTTTAATACAATTTTGATTACTTATCAAAAAAAAAAAAAAAAACACAGAAGGCATAGCCCAAAGACACTGGTAGTATAAAAGAGGAACACTTAATTAGACAGACAACTCTGGATTCTTCACTGGCCATTAATGTCATTTACTATCGTAGCTCAATTATGATATGGTTATTGTTCATGAATGTTGTTTGTATGAGTTCAACTTGTGCAGTGGAGCTCATCTTTATGTCTATCCTGATGTCACAATGCAGTCGTTTTGGTAAGTTTGTTGAGATCCAGTTTGACAAGAGTGGGAGGATATCTGGGGCTGCTGTACGAACTTACTTGCTCGAAAGGTCTCGTGTTTGCCAAATTTCAAATCCTGAAAGAAACTACCACTGCTTTTACCTTCTTTGTGCAGCACCACCTGAGGTAATTATCCTCTATTTTCTCATTTAGATGTGCCCATGTTCTCAAGGGTGCATCTAAGGCCCCTTATGCCTGTAATCACAAGCTATTGCCATTGTCTTTCTTAATTTAGGATAGAGAGAAGTATAAGTTGGGAGACCCTAAATCGTTCCATTACTTAAATCAATCCACCTGTTTTGAGCTGGATGGGGTAGATGATGGAGAAGAGTATCATGCCACCAGAAGGGCTATGGATATAGTTGGAATCAGTGAGGAAGAGCAGGTCAGTCTTCGCACTGGTTCTAAGAAATAGTTTGTGTTCTATTGCCTTCAGATTATTTGTAATATAACTTTCTTTTCAGGAGGCAATTTTTAAGGTTGTAGCTGCAATTCTGCATCTTGGAAATATTGAATTTGCAAAGGGAGAGGAGATCGACTCTTCTGTTGTTAAGGATAAGCAGTCTAGACTCCATCTTAATGTGACAGCCGAACTGCTTGAGTATGCCCTGTTAAAATCTCTTTCTTCATTTGCAGTGCATTTGTGTCATTGTTTATTCAAGTCATATATAACTGTGTGGTAGGTGTGATGCCAAGAGCTTGGAAGATGCCCTGATTAAGCGTGTAATGGTGACACCAGAAGAGGTTATTACAAGAACTCTTGATCCTGTTGCTGCATTGGGTAGCAGGGATGCATTAGCTAAAACCATCTACTCTCGTTTGTTTGATTGGTAATAGAATTTCCTTAATGTTACCTCTTTGTGCACGTGTTCACATTTATGCACGGTCCCGGCATTGCATGATCTGATTATCAATAGGAATACATGACATTCACATGTCAAAGGGACAAATAAGGTTATGTGTTTTAAGTCCTATTTGCTTCATTTTTGGGCTGTAACAAGTTTTTTTTTAATCATTATGTACAGGATTGTGGACAAAATCAACAACTCAATTGGGCAAGATCCAAACTCAAAATCGTTAATTGGCGTTCTTGATATTTATGGGTTCGAGAGTTTTAAGCAAAATAGGTAAGCAATGAAAATTAAATATCATTTGCAGTGAATCGAGCCTTACATTTAACAAGTTTCCATATTCAATAGTTTTGAGCAGTTCTGTATCAACTTTACCAATGAGAAACTGCAACAACATTTCAATCAGGTTTGGTAATACTTGGCATTGTTCATGCTCCCCATTTTGGTTAAAACTTCTACCCTCACTGTAGGTTTTGTGGTAATTGGAACATTTGCAGCATGTCTTCAAAATGGAACAAGAAGAATATACGAAAGAAGAAATCAATTGGAGTTACATAGAGTTTGTTGATAATCAAGATGTTTTGGATTTGATTGAGAAGGTATTTTAATGTTGGTTGATTCTTGTTAATTTATATTATATCTATTTATGTGAAGAACATCATTTGCTTGATAGTTTTATATGTTTGGCATACTTCCCATTGCTGTGCATTTCTTTATAACCAAGTTTCACCCATATCTTGTTCTTCTAGTATCATTTCGTTACAACTGAGTTGTTTGATCTTCTTACAGAAACCCGGAGGAATTATTGCACTTCTGGATGAAGCCTGGTAAGCAGCTAACTTTTTCATAGCTTCATAATTCAATGGGCCTAGATTCCTCTCTTTACATGAGTTTATGATGAACGTCTCCAATTTATTATTATGAGGGTGATAACTGCACCCACTGCTAGCCATGTTTGAATAATTCAAATCCTTTATTTTCATACTCATGATTGTTTTACTGCTTTGCACAGCATGTTTCCTAAATCCACACATGAAACATTTGCTCAGAAGTTGTACCAAACATTCAAAAACAATAAGCGGTTTATCAAGCCTAAGCTGTCGCGTACTAGTTTTACTATTTCTCACTATGCAGGAGAGGTAAATATATTTTCCCTATTAGACATGCTCCATTTGTCTATACTCTAACTTCAATATAATGTAAGCTGAAAGATTTCGTTTTTTCCAGGTAAATTATCTAGCTGATCTGTTCCTTGATAAAAACAAAGATTATGTGGTGGCTGAACATCAAGATCTGTTGACTGCTTCAAAGTGCTCTTTTGTGGCAAGTCTATTTCCTCCACTTCCAGAAGAATCATCAAAGTCATCCAAGTTTTCTTCCATTGGCTCTCGCTTTAAGGTATTCTACTCTTCCTGGACAACTATATCAAGTGAATGCTTTATTTGGTTCTGGTTGACTTTATTGTTCTGAATTTCAAATGCCTTACGAAGATAACCTTGTAACTCAGGTCCTGTATAGAGAGTGGAATGATACCAAATTAACTAGAATAGCATTGTCAACCAACCCAAACAATTTTTCCACACTTAAAACATTCACCTTAATTGGAAATAGATGTAATTTAATAATATTTTGGACACGTTTTGGGAAAGGGAGCCATGGGTATGGCTGCTTTGGGGGTCAATTACCTAAAAGAGTCAATAGAATTGATGTTGGATAGTCTAGTCTCAGATGCATCTCAGAGGGAACTATAAGCAATATAGTACAGTTCTGAAACTTAGCGGGCATAGAAGATTAGGTTTGAAGTCAAAATCTATTAAAGTTAGGTGGCCAAAATTTTTCAAAACCAAGAAATTAGTTGAAGTGATTTATTGGATTTAGGTGTTTGGATGTTCAGGTGAAGAGTTTGTTGATAGGGAATGATTACATCTGTGGAGGCTGGAATACATTATATGTCATGTCGGGCAACACCATTTAGAGCATTAATAAGCTTTAACTTGCGTATAAAAAGGAAAGAATATAAAAATCAACCTGGTGTCATGCTGGGTTCCTTTAAGCGTAACACCTGGGATTTTTAGGCATCTCACCCTAGAGAAGATGCATCAGGAATCATGTAATGGTATTTACAACGGTACCCTTCATAACATATCTGGTAGAGGAAACCCAGCCTATATTTAATGTTTTTCACTTCAGGTATATATCCTTATTGTGGCCCTTTTAGTTCTTCCTCACCTTTTCATCACATGACATTGGGTTGCAGCTGGGCTCTTCCAAAAGATTTGTTTCAACTTTCAATCATGTCCTTTTAGTACTTAATTTGAAAAGGTGATCATGCTGCCTTATAGGTAGAGATCCACTAACCTTATCAAGCAAATTTAAGTGTCTAATATGTAGGTTTCATTCTCAACTTGAATTTTTGGGTATATCTCGTTTCTTAAAAATAATGAGAAGTATTCTTGAAAATGCAGTTACAACTTCAATCTTTGATGGAGACCTTGAGTTCGACGGAACCTCATTACATCAGATGTGTGAAGCCAAACAATGTCCTCAAGCCTGCTATCTTTGAGAACCTGAATGTTATCCAACAATTACGCTGTGGTGTTAGTATAATCTGACTATACCTTTTGCTTTTTGTTTTAAAATTTTTTATTCTTCTTTTATTTTTTGTGAGACCTGCTGAGCATAATATTTTTATTTTCTAATCCTGTCCATTTAGTGAATTCCATTTGTCTTTATGATTTGTTGTAGGGTGTTCTTGAGGCAATCAGAATCAGCTGTGCTGGGTATCCTACGCGGCGAACATTTTATGAGTTTCTTCACCGCTTTGGTGTTCTTGCTCCTGAAGTTTTGGATGGAAAGTAAGCATAGATCTTTTGTTTTCGAGATTTTATGGCTGCTTAGTTCCCTAATTCTGAGTAAATTATGAATATCTAATGGAACATACAAGTTAACAATTTGAATATCTTAGGGCACATCATGTGTTTCTTTCTTTCAGGTCACTTATTTTTATTCCTTCTTCAGATTCGTTTATTCTTGCTACAGTATGTTTTTGTTTTTCAAATAACTGTCATCACTTTTTCATGAACAGCTATGACGAGAAAGTTGCATGTCAGATGATTATGGATAAAAAAGGATTGAAAGGTTATCAGGTAATTCACGTACCCCTTGGTGACTTATCTTGATGTTGCTACTTGGTTGTGATGGGGTCAGGTTGGAGCAGGACTCCATTCACTGCATAGGTACAACTTCTTATCCCTGTTCAGATGCATCAGGACAAGGTTGGATTAAGATAAGCTTAAAACTTGGGTTAGATGGAGCCAATTCCCACCTGAGTATTTGATTTTTTTCTAATTATCTTGTCACTAATAGCTGATTGCCTTTTCCTCACTCACGTGCATTGCCAAAATCCTACAGAAATCTCAAATAAAAAGTGATAGATAGAGGATACCTTGCACCAATTTATCATATTCCATTTCCTGTCGTTTTTTTTATTTATAAGTAAACGGTAGTATTAATAAGGATAGGCATAGCCTAAGTACACAAGATGGTATACGAGTGATAAGAGCTATCTAGGTTGCTATAGAGGAAACAAGAAAATCATTTACATTTAGGCCATTAAAATCTGCTATAGCCCAAAGTAATAAGGTGCGGAGAAATAAAGATCGAAGCTCCTCTAGTGTCCGCTCCTTATCTTCGAATGTCCGCTCGTTACGCTTTCGCCATATGCACGACATAATGCAAATAGGAACCATCTTCCACACAATTTTGATTTTTGGAGCACCACCCGGTATCATCTAGCTGGCCAATAACTCAACCACTGTAGCAGGCATCACCCAGTTTAACCCTATTCAACTGAACACTTTGCTCCACACGGCTATAGCTGTCTCACAATGTAGCGAGAGATGATCCACTGTCGCACAAGCTTTCTTGCACATACAACACCAATTTGAAATAATTACCTGGAGCTTTCACGTATTATCGGTTGTCAAAATCTTACCTAGGGCCGTTATCCAAGTGAAGAAGAGTGCTTTGGGAGGCGCCTTATTCCTCCACAGTCTTCTCCATGGGAAATGAGTATTTGGTAGAAGTGTAAGGGACTTATAGAAGGAGTGAACCAAGAAGGTACCCTTACTTGTAGGTGTCCACTACAGCTTATCGTCTTGTAGTCCATTCAGCATTGTTGAATACACTAGGCTGAAAAAAGCCTCGAAACTGTCTATTTCCCAATCTTGGGCTGCTCTTCTAAATGTGACATTCCATTGGACTTGGTCCCTTGAACGAACCATGAGGTCCGCCACCGAAGTTTCTTGATCACATGTCACTCGGAAAACGGATGGGAAAGAGTCCTTTAGAGCCTCCTCCCCACACCAAATGTCCCTCCAAAATTTTATACGAGTACCCTTCCCCACCATAAATTTAGTATGGCGAGTAATCACCCCCCATCCATTTCCTGTCCTTAAAGTTCCCTATTATTATGTGACTTCCCTTCATTCTAAGAAGTGTACGGAACGTTCCAAAAGTCTTTCGAAATTCTTCTGGAGAGATGGGATTACAATTTGTCTATACCAACAGTGGGTTGAAAATACCTAAAACCTGTCCTAAAACTGATGCTGGTTGGGATGTATAGACCATCCTTTGTTTTCTGTGATTGTCAGCCTTGTGTTCCTGCCTTAATAGGGGCTGCTCAGGGTGGGCTGCCTCAGTCACGTAGCCCATCATCTAGGAATCTTGTTGTTATTTGTAAATGTCTTTTCAAAGCTTAGCACATTTTAAAGTTGTATATTGAGATTTCAAAATGGTTCTATTTTGCACACACATGCCTAGTTATTTATCAATACCCTTCATTCTAGAAGTATATTGAAAATTCCAAAAGTCTTGTGAAGTTCTGCTGGCGAGATGGGATTAAAATGTCTATACGGACAGATGTTTCCAACATGGGTTCAACAAAACCAAAACCTGTCCTTATGCTGATGCTGGTAGGGATAAATGTGGGTTCCACATTTTAAAGTTGTCTATACCAGCAGTGGGTTCGACATTTCCTAAAATTGTATATTGAGGTTTCTAAATGGTTGTTCTATTTTATTTATACATGCTTAGTTATTTATCAATATTTCGGGAATGTGTGTGAGGCATTTTCTCCATCTGTGTGTTTATAAGGCCATGCCTTGTTCAACATGGCTTTGCAGATTGGCAAGACAAAAGTTTTCTTGCGAGCTGGTCAGATGGCTGAGTTGGATGCAAGAAGAGCAGAGGTGCTTGGAAATGCGGCTAGAATCATTCAAAGACAAAGTCGTACATATATTGCACGGAGGGAGTTCCTCGAAATCCGTAAAGCTGCGATTCAATTGCAGTCATGTTTGCGAGGTATCTTCAAGTTGTCTTTGTATCAATGCTGCTTAGTACGTTGATTCCCAACATCTGGTAACAATTTATTTTGAGAGATTTGAATTCACATGGTATTTTTGTTTTGTTGTTGTTCCTTGGATTTTGTTCATCTGCAATTTAGATTAGTATTGAAGTTCTACAAAACTCTATAACTTGCCCGCCCTTATGATTCCACATGTCTAATCATCAGATTTTTTAAACACTTTTACAATGAAAACCTCCTCTAGAACTTCTTTTAAAAGGAAAAAGAAAAAAGACTACCACCTCCATAATTTACCTTTTCAAACTTAACTAACCAAGCTCAAAGCTAACTGAGCAGATCTTCAGCTCAAGCCATGTGCATGGGTGTTTGTGTGCAGGTTAGTTGCATGTGTGAGTTGGGGGAGAGGGGTGGTTCAATAATACGGGGTGTAATACTCAAGTAAAAAAGAAGGGATGTAGAAGCATATAATTATTTGTTTTGTAAGTATGAAGCATATAATTATTTAATAAAGAAGCATATAATTGTTTAATCATGCATAAAGCTTATGTAGGTTTTTATAGGTTAAAGCTTGTATAGTTCTTATGACATTATTTTAACCAATATGCTGGACAGTCACGTTGGCATTATTTTCTAAATAGGTTACTAAAATAGCATTTGTGGCAAGGAGAGTGCACTGTACATATTAGTATTCTATTTGCTGCCTCTTTTAGCCTATAAATCCAGATTCATATTATAAAAAACCCATTGTTCTTGATTATTTTCAGGTATTTTGGCTCGGAAACTCTATGAGCAATTACGTCAAGAAGCAGCAGCTTTGATGATGCAGAAGAATTTCCGAAGATACAATGTCAGAAAATCTTACTTAAAAGTTCGGTTGTCTGCAATCACATTGCAAACAGGGTTAAGGGCAATGACTGCTCGCAATGAATTCAGATTCAGAAAACAAACTAAGGCTGCAATTATCGTCCAGGTCATATATCATGTATCTCTAAATATATTCTCTTAGAATATGGAAACGAAGATCTTGCAAGTGTCGTATGCATGCTGCAAAACTGAGCTCGACTTAGCACTTAATTTTGGTTGAAACTTATGAAAGAATTTAATATTGAATGAATGAATTTTTTGGATCGATTTCAGGCTCATTTGCGTGGCCACATAGCGTATTCTTATTATAAGAATCTCCAGAAGGCCACACTAGTTACTCAGTGTGGTTGGAGGCGAAGGGTTGCACGGAGAGAGCTCAGGAAGCTCAAAATGGTATCATATTCCTTAATCTTGTTTTTTTCCTGCAGTAAGATGCAGTGTCAGACATTGTGTTGGAGGAATAATTCATGTGGTAACTAATGGTGTAAATCCATACAGGCTGCAAGAGAAACTGGGGCACTTAAAGAAGCAAAAGACAAATTAGAAAAGCGTGTGGAAGAACTTACATGGCGTTTGCAGCTTGAGAAGAGATTAAGGGTAACTTCATTTTCTTTTATATTGTACTTCAACATCAAGTAAGCTATGATGTGGATTCGTGGGACTAATGGACTATACCCGCCACAATTGACCTGCATTCTAATTTAATTACATGTTGAATTGTATCACAGACTGATTTGGAAGAGGAAAAAGTCCAGGAAATTGCGAAGTTACAGGATGCTTTGCATTCAATGCAAAAACAAGTAGAAGAAGCAAATGCAAAGGTTATCCAAGAACGAGAAGCTGCTCGGAAAGCTATTGAAGAAGCTCCTCCAGTCGTTAAGGAGACTCCTGTTATAATCCAAGATATGGAAAAGATTGATCATTTAACTGCTGAGGTGGAGAGTTTAAAGGTATGCAATCTAGCAATCTAGCTTGGATGATAATGGTTGTATGCATTAGGTTTTCTCCCATGAGTTATTTGGATGTGTGATTAGTGTTTTCTCCCGTGAATTCTTAACTGCTGTGGTGTTGATATATATACATATTGTCTTCCTAGACTAGAATAGCTAGATTATAATGAATCTTGATGGACATGTCTCTTTAATGGAGAAGTACTGCAATTTCCAATCGTTGAAGCTAGTTCATGTTCAATTGTACTTCTAATTTACACGCCACAATAGACTTGCATTCTAATTTAATTACATTATAATAGCTACTGATATGGAACTTCATTATTGCATATACACGTGGATCTTTTCTGTTGTTTGGCTTAATATGAATTGATAAAGCTGTATGTACCACATGCTTGAAGTTATTTGAATTGAGGTGAGAATTGCAATATTCGCATTAGTCTTAGGGCTTGTTTGGACACTTGGAGTATCTCAGAATTTTGTGAATAATAGTAAATAGTTTGAGTTAAGATGTTTTATTTGATTTTGGGAAAGGAGAGAGAAAAAGTTAAATAAAAATATTATAAAGTTCAAAAATTGTTTGAATATAATTTTTTTACTATTATTTTTGTTTTGAAGTTTGGAAAAGTTGCATTGATTTTTGTGTTTTGTTTTGAAGTTTGTAAAGGTTGTAATGATTAGATGAAAAAGTTGAAGATTTGAAACTGAAAATTTTTTTGTGTTTGAGTTATGTTTGGGAAGGAAATTGTGAGGTTTTGAAAATTTTGCATCTTATATCGTTTACCAAACGTGCTTGGATTCAATTTGGTTCAGGTAGTAAAAGGGTCATCAGGGTTTTGCATTAGTCTTAGATTCAACTCTTAGAACCCAAAAAATGTCTTATCATTCCACCATTTATGAATCTCATGTCAACATCTCATTATGACAATTAGAATGATTAATTACGAGTGACTTAGTGTAATGTCCCAAGGAAAGCCAAAGCCACATCTAGGCCCATACTCCATAAAGGCTAGTCAATATTATAATTGGAGCCTTTTGGAATCATTATAAAGGACTTGAACTTCTCCCTCACAAGCAATGTGTAATCTCATTCACTACCTTACACACACAATCACACAATCTGGGGAATTACAATCTCTCCCCTAAAATCCCTAATGTCCTCATCAGGCCAAGTCCATCAAACAGTTCAAGTCCTACACTTCTGGTTGGAATTGACATTGATACCATTTGTAACAATCTAAGGAAGGTCCGATCTGTCAAAACACTCAGAAAATCATGAATATTTGGAAAACTGACTCTGTCCTCCAGCCACCTTTCATTCATCAACGTAAAAAGTATCTTTACAAGGAAAGTAGGTCAAAATGTTATACACGGAGAGCACTAACTGATTCCTATTATTTAGCCTATATACATGGAAAGATAATATATACAAGTACTAATAATAGAGTCCTAAATGGTATAAACTTCGAACATTGTATACGGTAACATAGCCCCTCAAATTGATGCTGGTAAGTCAACCAGCAACAATTTGCCAACAAGAAATTGATGCTGCTGTCGAGTCATAGCTTTGGTGAAGACATCAGCCACTTGGAGATCAGAAGAGATGTGAGGAAGAGATATCACCTGACTTTCCAAGTTGTCTCGAATAGAATGACAATCAACTTCAATGTGCTTGGTGCATTCATGGAAAACAGGATTGGTGGCTATCTGAATAGCACTAGTGTTATTAGCATGAAGAGGAGTAGAAGTAGTCTAAGGAAACCCAAGCTCCTCAAGAAGACCGCGTAGCCATACAATTTCAGAACAAACAGTAGACATTGCACGATACTCAGCCTCAGTAAAGGATTTAGAAACACGATTCTTACATTTCCAAGAAATTAAGGCATCACCTAAGAGCATACACCAACCTGTAGTAGATCGACGTGTATCCGGACACCCAGCCCAATCAGCATCACTATATGCAACAAGTTGAAGAGAGGAGCCGGTAGGAAAGAACAACCCATGAGTAGGTGAACCTCGAAGATAGCGAATGATGCTGCGAACTGCAGCAAGATGGAGATGCTGAGGAGAAGACATAAATTGACTGACCTGATGAACAGTATAGGAGATATCAGGTCGAGTAGTGGTCAAGTAGATAAGACTTCCAACCAGATGCCGATAGAGAGTAGGATCATCCAGAAGATCCCCTTCATCTTTCTTGTATTTGACATTTACCTCCATAGGACTATCAACAGAAGAAGTGTCCTCCAAACCAGCCAAAGTGATAAGATCTTGAATATACTTATGTTGGTTCACGAAAATACCAGTGGCCCGATGATGAACTTCCAATCCTAAGAAGTATGTGAGCTGGCCAAGATCTTTCATATGAAAAGTTGCATGTAACAGCTGCTGAAGCTTAGTAATCAAACCACAGCCAGTGCCAGTAATGATAATATCATCCACATAAACCAAGAGAAGGACTATACCCGACACAGACGTGTGGAAGAAGAGAGAAGAATCATACTGACTTTGTGTAAAACTGAATGAAAGAATTGTATTGCGAAACTTCTCAAACCAAGCCTAGGGAGCCTGCTTGAGCCCATACAAAGAACGCCTTAGCTTACAAACATCATGAGGAGAAGAATTAGTCATACCAGAGGGAAGCTTCATGTAAATCTCTTCTTGGAGATCACCATGAAGAAAGGCATTCTTCACATCCATCTGATACAGTTGCCACGACTATGAAGCGGCAATAGCTAAAATGGTTTTAACCGTGGTCATTTTGGCAACATGAGCAAATGTCTCCTCATAATCAACCCCATATTCCTGCTTGTTACCCAAAGCTACGAGGCGAGCTTTGTACCGGTCCAAAGAGCCATCAGAACGAAGTTTTACAGAGAAAACCCATTTACTCCCAATAGGTTTGACAGTAGAAGGACAAGGAACAATATCCCAAGTGTGATTCTCCTCAAGTGCTTGAAGTTCTGCTTGCATTGCATTTTGCCAACACTCATGTTCCATGGCCTGTTTGTAGCAAGAGGGAATAGAAATAGTGGATAAAATAGCAACAAGAGAAACAGGAGAGAAGAAACCATACCGATCAGGGGGTCGAGAAGAACCAGTAGACCGACGAAGAGTAGTGGAAGCAAGAGCAGGAGCAGTGCCGGGTCAAGATTGGGAGGGGGCACAATGGAAGTGGACCCAGACTCATGTCGACGACGTCTTTCATACACAAAACCAGGTTTGAACCTTTCCACAATTGTTGGGGAATCAAAAAAACTAGGCAGAAGAGATAAAGATGCAGATGACAGCTCAACATGAGATGGAAAAAAATATTGATTTTCAAAGAAAATCACATTCCTAGAAACCCGTATACGACGAGCATGAGGATCATAACAAACATAACCCTTTTGAGGGATAGCATAACCAAGAAACACACACTTAATAGATTGAACAGTAAGTTTGTGTTGCTCATGAGAAGGGAGATGCACAAAACAAACACAACCAAATGTGCGAAGATCAGAATATGAAGGAGAATGACCAAACAACTTAAAGAAAGGAGAAACATGATTTAATGTAGGAGAGGGTAAGCGATTGATCAAATGAACTGAACTAGAAAGTGCTTCACACCAAAAACGAGGAGGAACAGATGATTCAAGTAAAAGAGTTCGAACCACATCGAGAAGGTGACGATTTTTTCTTTCAGCAACACCATTTTGCTATGGTGTCGAAGGATAAGAACGCTGAGAGATGATCCCTTTGCTTTGAAGAAAGTCCTGAAACTCATTAGACATGTATTCGCCACCAGAATCAGAGCACAAGACCTTGATGCTAGCAGAGAATTGAGTCTCAATAAGTGCAAGAAAGCGCTTAAAGACTGAAAAAACTTCGGCCCTAGCCCGGAGGAAGTAAACCCAAGTAAAGCGACTAAAGTCATCAATGAAAGTAACAAAGTACTTGTAATGCGCATGAGAAACAATAGGTGCAATCCCCCAAACATCACTATGAATAATATCGAAACATCGTGAGGCAGGAGATGCATGATGAGGAAAAGTTAGAACTTTACTTTTGCCAAGTTTGCATGATGTACAATCAAAAGAAAGATCAAGAGAAGAACATGCTTTATTTCCCAATAATCCAGAATGAAACAAAGTATGAAGTACATCAGAGTTTGGGTGATTTAGACGTCTATGCCACATCTTATTTCCAGAACCAACAACATTACATGCAAAGGAAATTAAAGGAAAACTAGGAATAATAGTGGAAGGAGAAACATGAAGAGGAAAGAGTCGTCTCACTTTAAGCCCCTTCGCGATCATCTTCTCTGACACTTGATCCTGCACAACACAACCAGAATGGGAGAAATGGAAATTACAATTATTATCAACCAATTGACCAACAGAAATAAGATTTGTGGAGAGGTTAGGAGACACAAAAACATCAGTTAAGGAAGAGGAATGATCACCAACAGCACTGATAGGCAGAGAACTGCCATCAGCGGTGTTAATTTTCAGATTTCCATCATAAATTCTAACATTGGAAAGAGGAACAACATTATTTTTCATATGATTAGAGGCGCCGGAGTCAAAATACCATGGCTTAGAAGAAACTATATGATTACCTGAGAGCCCAAAAGCAGAAAAAGCAGAAATGATCATCTGTTGTACCATTTCAGGAGTGAGGGTGTTCGGGTTTGCTAAGGCTGTAGGAGCAGGAATAGGAACAATCCGCAAGGCAGCAGACAATGCAGTAGAACTAAAGGCATCAGCGGAGGCATGATAAGCAGTACCCTACTTCCTTTTAGGTCGAATGAGACAAGCAGAGATGATATGACCTTGTTTCTTGCAGTAGTTACAGAACTTCTTGGGGCAATCTCGAGCAATATGACCAAAAGCTTTACAACTAAAGCACTGGACAGCACGCATATCTCTACCCTTATTCCTCCCTTGTGCTACATAAGCCACAGAAACAGGTGCACTAGCAGAAGCCTGATGTGCCATTGAAGCGTGAGTGAGTAGACGCTACACCTCACGAAGAAGTTCACTCAAACAAGCATCCAGAGATGGAACAGGAGCACGATTCATCAGATTAGAACGTGCAATGTCAAAGTCGGGTCGTAGCTTCATCAAGAATTGATCTCTCTTGCTGGTTGCATGCACTGCTTGGACAGCAGCGAGAGCTCCAGTGGTAACACTAGCATAAACAATATCAACATAGTTAGCCCAAAGGTTTTGAAAACTAGAATAATATTCCTCAATGGAAAAACTTCATTGTGTGAAATTAGTCATCTCATATTCCAATTGAAATCGTCTAGCGGAATGATCTTGGTTGTAAACCGTGTTGAGATAATTCCACATGGCAGCAACAGTTTTATAAGGCCGCAAATTGAGAACAATGTGAGGCTCAATGGAGCCAAGGATCCAGGTCATGACCCTAGCATCTTTGATTTCCCACTTTGATAAAGTCTCATCACTAGGTGCGGGAACACTCCCATCAATATGACCCCACAATTCTTTCCCTTTGACAAATAATTGAAATTGAAATGCCCAATCAGAGTAATTTTTACCAGTCAACCGAATATGAAACGATTCTAATTTATCAGATGACATGATGCACCCCAGAGAAGAAAAATATCCAACCAGAAATTTACACCAGAACAGAAAGGAGCCGATAACCAATAGAAAGCAATAAAAATTGCCAAAAACAATAAAGCAAACCAAGAAGCCGCACGTAACAAAGCCAACAAACTGAGAAGAACCTGTTGACCCGAAACCAGAAACTAGCAACAGAGATCACCAAAAGCCACAACCAACCAAAATAATAATAGAGGCTCCGAAAATAATATCCCAGACCAGGAAACACGACAGAAGGCACTGACAGGAAATAGAAAAAAAATTCAAACTAACCCAGATTTCCAGAACTGAACTGGAAAGGACCCAATCAACCAAACGGCACCCAAAAACTTGCACAGACAGTGCCGAAACCCAGAACAGCAGCAACAAGGGTGCACAGACAGCACCGAAATCCAGAACAGCACCAGGAAAACACAACAGAAGGTGCCGAAATCAATATAGGAACCAGAGAGGAGCCACAGACAGCGCCGATCAACACAGAAACACCCCCGAGAGAGAAAAAAAAAAAAAAAATCTCAAAACAGGCAAGAATCACTAACCTGCTCTTGATACCATGTCAAGACACTCAGAAAATCATGAATATTTGGAAAACCGACTCTGTCCTCCAGCCACCTTTCATTCATCAACGTAAAAAGTATCTTTACAAGGAAAGTAGGTCAAAATGTTATACACAGAGAGCACTAACTGATTCCTATTATTTAGCCTATATACATGGAAAGATAATATATACAAGTACTAATAATAGAGTCCTAAATGGTATAAACTTCTAACATTGTATACGGTAACACGATCCACATCTAGGCCCATACTCCAAAAAGATTAGTGAATGTTCCAATTGGAGCCCCTTGGAATTATTATAAAGGACTTAAACTTCTCCCTTCCAAGCAATATGGAATGTCATTCACCACCTTCCCATCACACAATCTAGGGTATTAAACTTAGAGATAGAATTTTGAGGTTCGCTACCTAAATGAATCTTTCTCACTATGCAGGCTTTGCTACTATCTGAAAGGCAGACAGCAGAGGAAGCCAGGAAAGATCGCACAGATTCTGAGGCTAGAAATGCAGAGCTGGCCAAAAAACTTGAAGATGCAGAACAAAAGGTGGATCAGCTTCAGGAATCTGTGCAGAGGTTTGTAAACACTAGTGAGACTTGAACTGTACAATTGTCAACTATTGTTCTCATGTGATGCAGACAATGAGCTGCATGTCTGGTTGACTGAATCCACCCTTCTTTTCAGTATGTTTAGGTGATTCAGCTGCATTAACATGACCCTAATTGTCCGCCCCTGTTGTCTAGTTAAACAACATGAGAGAGAGAGAGAGAGATCAACCTTGTGGTGACACTGAAATGTCTCTGCAAGCTCACGCTTTGCTCATTGATTAATGTGTTTCTCAGTTTTCCTTATTTTGTAAGGAATTCTACTCCAACTAGGCTATCAATTGTTTTTAAGTAAGGCTTCCCATCCTCTCACCTCTGGTCTAGAAATGTGCACTTCTCTGTTTGTGTTAATGTATGCATGCAGGAGCATATTGCTCTAAATCTCTCTCTCTCTTAAAATGTCTGTGAAGTTGATATATCCATTTGATTCAGGTTAGAAGACAAACTATCCAATTTAGAGTCCGAGAATCAAGTACTTCGACAGCAGGCACTGACCTTGTCACCAACTGGCAAACCTTTGTCTACGAGACCAAAGACTATGATTATTCAGGTATAGTGGAATTGTCATTTTTATTACAATTTCTTTGCATGTAATATACAAATCTGTAGAAATGTGTTTATTTCTTGAATTTTACAGAGAACACCAGAGAATGGGAATGTTCTAAATGGAGAAGCCAAGGTTGCATCAGTAAGAGATCATTCCTTTTGATATTTAAGTCTTTAAGAAACTCGTGGGGATGGAAGAGCAGTCAATTCTGATTCTGTATTTTGTTTCAGGATATGACTCATGCTGTCTCAAATGCACGTGGGCCTGAATCAGAGGAGAAAGCACAGAAATCTCTTAATGAGAAGCAACAGGTGACATACGCGAAACAGTCTGCTCTTCAAAAGCATACATAAAAATTTCTTGGTATTTTATTTTCCTTCTTTAACTGGTTTCTTGACTCTGCTTTTCTGACACAGGATAACCAGGAGCTTCTGATTAAATGCATATCTCAAGATTTGGGATTTTCTGGGGCCAAACCAGTTGCTGCTTGTGTCATATACAAATGCCTTCTTCACTGGAGGTCATTTGAAGTTGAAAGAACTAGTGTTTTTGATCGTATCATTCAAACAATAGCTTCAGCCTTGGAGGTAGGTTGCGGTTTTATCATTTTTTTTAAATATATACATATGTCAATTTATCCTACCTTTGAGTTTCAGCTCTTATCTGCCTTTGCATTTTGAGTAATATTTTCTTTTTTCTTCTGACATATCATTTGAAGTTACTAATGCTGGTGAGTTTTGCGTATTGAAGGTCCCAGATAATAATGATGTATTAGCTTATTGGTTATCTAATACATCAACTTTATTGTTTCTGCTCCAACACACGCTCAAAGCAAGTGGAGCAGCTAGTTTGACTCCACAGCGGCGGAGAACTGCAACGGCTTCTCTTTTTGGAAGGGTGTCTCAAGTATGAAACATTCATGTAAACTCGTACATGTAGTTTCTTCTGGGATTTTTTGTTATTTTTATTTCTTATTCTTCTTCTTTTATTTCCTTTTTCCTTCATGTGAATTCTAGGGGTTACGGTCATCTCCTCAAAGTGCAGGGCTCTCATCATTTCTTAGTGGTCGAGGGCTTGGTAGACTTGATGACTTGCGGCAAGTTGAGGCGAAGTATCCAGCATTATTGTTTAAGCAGCAGCTTACTGCCTTCCTTGAGAAGATTTATGGAATGATAAGGGACAGTCTAAAGAAAGAGATCTCTCCATTACTTGGATTATGTATCCAGGTAGTTCTAAAAGCTCTTTGTTGTTTATTCTACCATTGATATCACTATTTTTCAATTTATATATTATATTTTTACACCCCAAGAGGTGGCATAGTGGTCTGTGGCAAACTGTATAAACTCAATATCTTGGGTTTGAAACTCTTTGGGCTATCAAAGTAGGGAAGTTCTCCCTTGAATTACTCGAGGTGCACTTGTGGGAAACTTCTTGCCAAGAGCTTGTGCACCATTGCGATTAGTTGGAACTTTGTCCTGGACACCCGGTGCCAATCATATATATTACTTATGATAGACTGTAAAAGAAATTGCAATTGAAGATAGTAAAACAGATTTTTTTTTGTAACTGTAAAACAGATGATTGAAGCAGCCTAATGATTGCTTATTATAATAATCTTGCAATTGAAAATAGCAATAGAGGTTTTTTATTTTTATTTTTCAAAAGTGATGGTTTAGCTTAAAGGAAACTCATGGCATCCTCAGAGTGTCAGTAAGGAAAATCAGTTTTTTACCCTTGTGACACAAACTAACTCACAACAATCTGTAACATATATCATTTTTGGAGCCTGAACTTTGCTCATATTGAGCCACGTCATCTAATTTACTATATATATTTAGATATTTAGGCTTTGAAAAAGTTTTGAAGATGAAAGGTTTCCACCATTTTATGATTACTTATTCAATAAAGAAAAACAGACTCTTCCTCTTATTGTAGTTATTGATTCTCCATTAGTTACCCCTTTGGCTTCCCCACCACTTAACTCTTCTAATATTTTATTATTACTACTTTTTCACTAAAAAGAAAAAGACTATTAATGTTATTGTGGTATTGACTCTCCATTACTCACCTTTTTGGCTTCCTCGCTACTTAATTCTTCTACTTGTAACTCTTTGTATTTTAACCAGTTAATTTTGATGTTTGCTGAGACATTCAAATTGTTTTTCCCATTCAGTAAACTATTTTTCAATATATATGACTCCAAAGCCCAAATACTAATTGTGGTGTGCCATTTTCAAATTTCCTGTTTTTTAATGAAAATAAGATTATAAGAATGTTCTTGCATTTTAGACTCTTTGAGACAGATTTTGGACAATTGATGCATGATAGTCGGGTGATTATCTACTATTGGTAACTTGAATTTCCCAATACACAGCATTCATTATAGGGGAAGATGCATAAAAAGTTTATGGGTACCATTATCTGTTTTGACTTGTTGATCCCACTTATAAAAGGGGAGTGGCAAGTAGGATAGGAGCAAAAATGTCTTTGTTTTAATATGTTAGTAAAATATTATGCAGGCACCCAGGACATCACGGGCAAGTTTAGTGAAAGGGCGTTCCCAAGCTAATGCTGTTGCTCAGCAAGCTTTAATTGCACATTGGCAAAGCATTGTTAAAAGCTTAAACAACTTTTTGCAGTTGATGAAAGCAAACTATGTGAGATCTTTGGTTTCAGAAATGTCTGCAATTTGTGTTTTTATAAGCACAGATGTCTACAATTGTGTTTTTGTTGGAACGATATTATTCTATAATATGGTCTGGCTTTACAGGTGCCCCCATTCTTAGTCCGTAAAGTGTTCACTCAGACATTCTCTTTCATCAATGTTCAGCTATTCAACAGGTAGATGCATCCATCACTCTCCTCTTCGCCTCTCTCCTATTGCAGTTACTCTTCATTTATTATATATTGCAGTCATGGGATATCTGTAATTCCCATAAAACTCAAAATTTACTTGCTGCTGCAGTCTTCTTCTGCGGCGTGAGTGTTGTTCATTCAGTAATGGGGAGTATGTAAAAGCGGGTCTGGCTGAACTAGAACAGTGGTGTTACGGGGCTACTGAGGAAGTGAGAATTATTCAAATTGTGTAACCTGTATTTCCTGCATTTTTTATTTTTATTTTTATATCTTACCTGGAATTCTCGTGTGCAGTATGCAGGCTCAGCTTGGGATGAACTGAAGCATATTAGGCAGGCTGTTGGATTCCTAGTAAGATTCATTTGTACAAGCCTTAAGGCGAAATAACTCAGCCATCTCATTATTTCATATTGCCTTGCCAACTCTTTTCTTTCAATTTCTTAACAATTCAGGTTATACATCAAAAGCCGAAGAAGACTTTGAATGAAATAACAAAGGAGCTTTGTCCTGTTAGTGCCTCTTTTCACTTAGATTACTCAGTAGTATGCTTTTATTTATATTTTTTTTCCCTTTTTTGTTATTTTTATCGAGGTTGCTTCTTGTTTGCTTCTTCAGGTGCTCAGCATACAACAGTTATACAGGATCAGTACAATGTATTGGGATGACAAATATGGCACACATAGTGTGTCTGCTGATGTAAGTCGAGTTTGATTAGCACTGGACATTTGTTAGTCTGTCATTGCCTTGGTGTGGCAGGAAGTTCTGTTCATATCCAGATATGATTATGTCATGCAAAAATTTCATTAATCTTTCAGGTTATTTCAAGCATGAGAGTTATGATGACTGAGGACTCTAGCAATGCTGTTAGTAGTTCCTTCCTATTAGATGATGACTCAAGGTATGTTTTTACATTACACTCCGTTTCCATCAATTTCTTTCTCCATTCGTATATGCAACTTTTTGTCTTAACATTTTATACTTTCAATGTAGTATCCCGTTCTCTGTGGATGACATCTCCAAGTCAATTCAACAAGTAGATATAGCAGACATCGATCCTCCTCCCTTAATTCGTGAAAACTCGGGATTTGGATTTTTACTTTCACGTGCAGAGTGATGATCATTATCATGGTTTCGGATGTTCGACTCTTGTTCTCATGTCTGCCCGTGGGATCTACACGTCAATGATGTGCTAAAACCTGTGCATATAATCTTCTTTTCTGTTGTTGTTCATGTGTATAGTACATAGTCCATCAGCCTAGGCGGGTTTCTTGGTTTGACGTCTGGGTCAATTCATTTTCGCCCCTCGGGTTATATCAACATGAGGGGTATTTGTTAAGAAGCCATTATCACGTTTTAATGTGAGAATAGGCTGTTATGTGGGGCATTGGTGTCCCTGTAGCCATTTTCATGCAGGCAGTGGTCGGTTTTTTTTTTTTTATAAATTTGTTTAATGCTTCATTATTATTGTTGGGTTCTCAGTTCTTGTAGTGGGGTTTGCTTTGTAATTAGCAACTGCAAAATGCATGTCATAGGTCATCATTTGTTGTATCTGAAAGCAAATAGAATATCCAATAGACTAATATTTTATTGTATGATGCAATATTCTTTTCTGGTTTCTGAAATAACGAAATAGAATCTTGTAGGATTTATACATGCAGAACCCACATCTCAGGGCTTGAATTTTTCTTAATTTTTTTTAAAAATAGGTAAAGATGAATTTTTGTAGAAGTCGTAGTTCTCAAACCTGTTTAAGAGGGGTGAGTACTGTACCAAATAATAATAATAATAAAAGAGAGTCAAAGTGGATATAGCAACCTATTAAAAGAAAAAACGTTAAATTGTAAAATGCCATAAATTCTGGTTGCAATCATATCAAGAATTAGGCCTCGTTTGATACAAAATTTTCTAAATTCATCTCAATTTTTTTCATTTAATCATTATAGCTTTTCTAAATTTTAAATAAAATATAATAAATAATTTAATTTTTTCAAATTTTAAAATAATAATAATATTAAAAAATAAGATTTTATTCATATTTTAACTTTTATCTCAATTCATCTTATCTTAATTGACTATCAAACCTCAATGTGTTTGTAAGAGAGGAGTATCAAGACGGGTGACTTCTGTATAAGGAAAATGATATTATGTCATTGGAGTTTACCTCCTAATTTGACTGTATAATGTTTATGTATTTTATTTTATTTTTTAATATTTTTTATATTTAATGATTAAAAAAGTGATTATAAGTGTATTGATATTTTTTTAAAAAAAATTTTGAAATTAAAAAAAGAAAAAAAAAGTATAATTGGGCATACCGAGCGGACGAACTTGGGTGTCACTACCTCATGGGTAATAGTAGTGGCTGGCTGATATACTATCTTTACACATGGCACAAGATTATTGATAGACTGAGTGGAAAGGTAGACATTCATACCTGAGGAGATTTTCGATAAGGATAAGGATACTGCGCGCTTCAAGGAACAAATTCAAAACCCACATTCAATTCAATGAACATACAATCTGTCTTTACTTGGCTTTTCAAACGTCATTGATTAAGTTCATACCATCTGGTAGGTAGTGTGTATGATGTTCTTACGAGAATAGATTGAATAAATAAATACTTTAGTTATAGTTATAATGAGATCTTATAAAATTAAACTTATAAATTGATATGACTTTATATAATACATAAGATTGTAAAACTATTTTTATTGTAAAATAGATATAATATATCATATAAAATTATATTAGTTTATAGGTTTATTTTATAATTTCATATATATATATATATATCAAATGAAATTATATTAGTGTATAGGTTTATTTTAGTAGAATTCTAAAAAAGAGTGTGTTCATCTTCTATTTAATTATATGATAAAGTTTGATTGCATATTAAGACCTTTTTTTTTTTTTTGATAAAGCATATTAAGACTTGTTAAACAATGATTAATGATAATATTTAATTATAACATGTTAATCATAAGCTTTTTGTGGTATGTTAGTGATAAGTTAGTGTATTATCTTCTTTACACCAACTTTACTTAATTTTGAAGCTTTGAGATAGTGAAAAGGAGAGGAAAATTTGAGTACGCGTGGGTTAACTCTAGTTAGCTGGTCAATTGAGTTAAACTGGTGTCGTATTTGCTTGCAAGATGGGTTAAACTTGATGGGCATCATGTGATCAGCATTAACTTTGTTTTATTAGATTTAGTAGGTAGTTTCAGATATTTAAACATGTGTTTTCTTTGTTTTGAATTACTGTTATTTACGTTTGTATTAGAACTGACTCATGGCCAGCCCTCTATTGCTTGCTTTCTATTATGTTCACTTGACAATATATGTATTGGAGGCAGAGTTTTGTAAGGGTATTCCGGAACGTTGTAGGAATTTTCTCATTTCATCTTTCATTTTGTTGCTTCCCTCCAAGTGAGCCATTACTTGGGTATTTCATCAAATAATTAGGGTGTTTTAAAATTTCTCTTCTTTCATCATTAGCATCCTTCCTCAATCCCTCTGTCTTCCCATTTTCAATAGGATTTTCTCTCATATTCTTTATTTGCCCCTTTTGTCCGGTCCTTAGAAGCAAAATCTATTACGACCGCTTATCATTAGGCTACACGCACCCACCCCACCATCAGCGATTCAACATCGCTACCTTCAACCTGTCATTTCTACTTCTGGCTGGCCCTATCACGTTCCTCCAACACAATCTAATACATCAATTATGTGGCATTTCATATATGGAAAATGCTTCCCGTCCGCTCCAAATCTACGCTACTCAATATATCGCTGATTTTTTATTTTTTTTTACTTAATGATTAAGTAATTGATTTTAAATATATTAATATATTTTTTTTACTTAATAATTAAAAAAGTGATTAAAAAAATGTAAAAAAAAAAATTAACACTGAACAGTCACGACCAGCAAAGAGTAGCCCCACCCTTCATATATATATATATATATATATATATATATTAAAAAATATACTTCTCCTACCGAGAAAAACCACTAAGATAATCTATCGATTTTGGTTTTTATTTATTTATTTATATATTTAATGATTAAGGAAATATTTTTAATGAGTTTGTGGCTTTTTATTTTTTATTTCAAAATATTCAAAGTGATTTAAAAAATATTTAAAAAATATATATTTTACACTATCGGTATAATGCAGAGTCACCTATCTCGGCGACATTAAAATTGTCCTATATTCAATTACATTTTTGTTCGATAAGAAAAGCATCTGTTTACAGTTTGAAATTCTCATAGGAAGAATATTCCAAATAGATGATTTTTCAGAGGAAATTTCCAATTAAGATATGAATAGATAAGATCAAAATTAGAGGAAAAACCTATTCATATCTTATCTAATTATGATAATTAGATAATTTCCGTCCATTTTTTAAAATTTCAATAATTAAAAAACGGCAAGATTCTATGAATAACAAGAATTAACTCATATTTAGTGATTTTTTAATAAAAATCTCCAATTTAGAAATAAATAGATAGGATTAAAAAAAATTGGAGAAAAAATAGACATACTTTTTTTTTTTTTACTACATATGATTCTGTCGATTCATTTTTTAAAATACCATTTATATATATATATATATATTTAAAACTTTGACAATAATTTCTTTCCAATAATTTTTGTTTTTTAAATTTCAAAAAAGAATTAAAAAAAAATTGGTTGGCGCGTCATTTTGAAAAACAGTAGAGGTGGGCCATTGTTGAGGCTGAAGAGTGCAGCAGGCAACAATAATTGCTATTCAAAAATTGAACATCAAAATGCTTGTGATGCGAGTCTCCTTTCTGCCTTAATACCATTATGTTTGTTTTTTAGTTAATATTTGGAAATACTTTTGTGGGTATTATTATATATAGTTATTTTTTATGTATTTTATTGATATAATTGATTAAAATAATTACTTTATATTAAAAAAAATAATATAATCAATCACATTAATAGAGTGCATAAATGAGTACGTAAAAATGAATGCACATAAAATTTTTATACTTTTTAAAATTTTTTCATTTAAATTTTGCACAAAACTGAGGGCAAATTTATATAAAAGCAATTTGAAAGACCTAAAAAATAAGTGAGAAAGTATTATTATCATTATTAAATATATTCTTTTGTCATGGCCGAATACCAACAATATGGTCGAATGGCTCATGGTAAAGCTTGGACGCTGATACGATACTTGGATGTTCATTTATAATTTAAATAGTAGATAAATTATAAAAAATAAAAACAAAGATTTAGGTGTAAAAAAAGATTTAGGTGATTTTACATTAAAATCTGTGTGCATGGTAGAATTCAGGGGGCGGAACTACTAAGAGCCTTGGGGATCTTTGGCCCCCCTTCCAAAAATTTTTAAAATCATATGAAAATTATAATTTTAAAGATATTTTTATGAAGAAAATTATATGAAAATTAGTATTTGACTCCTCAAAATTATTTTTTTTAACTTGCCCCTCCAAACCAAATTTTTTGATTCCGCCCTTGGTAGAATTTATCATGTTTAAAGATTAAAATTTCCCATATAAGAAGATTCCTAAAAGATAATGACAAGAATAATTTCAATTACATAAACGTGTTAAGATGTGTGGATTAATGCGTAAAAATAAATATATATATATATATTCAAAGTTGTTGGGAAAATAATGATTACACGCAAAGTATAAAGTATTTAAAGGGTCTTAAAAAGTAAAAACCCATGCTTTCTTTTCTTTTAAGAAGCAAGCAAACCAGCATCTTCTTAAAGACAAAATGTTTATTTATCTTCTTTTAATCACAATTGTTGCCACATTTTTGGTCATTTTATTCTTTCTTCAACCAAGTTTATGCATATTTCTTCTTGCGCCCCAAAATTTATTTGGTTGTTGAAAGATTTTAATCACATTAAATAGTAATAATAAAAGGGAGAACAGTAGCAAGCATTTATGAGGAAAGCTATCATTTTATAGAAATTGTAATTGCAGTTATGAGTGTGTAAATACTGTGCAATCACTTAAAAAAAAGTAAATAAATACGAGACTTATGTAAAAAAAATTAATATTTTTTACAATCAAATAATATGTAGTGTTAGGGGGATTTTCCTCGAAGGTGCGAGCCTAGCCCAGTTCATGGCGACATTGCTCGAGGATAGGTCGAAGCCCGCTTGACCCCTTGTTGGCCCACTTGGGAAGTCCTCGGGCTAGTATGACATAAATTGGGTTGACAAGTTGGGTCAGCCAACATTCGGAGGACACCAAATCTTCCATTTCCAAACATAGAGCATATAACATGCTACTTTGATGGGACTTTACATCCCAATGCCCCCCATTACGGTGGCCATGCTGCGTTTATTGCCCATGCCAGGGGGCCAACCACATTAAAATGAACTCTGTCAAAGGGTGTCTTACCACCCGATCGCTGGGCATGGGTCGCTGACCCCAAGCACAGATATAAGAGCGGTCTTCCAAGCGCCTAATCGCAAGTTGGTTTTTCTGGGAACTCATGGGACTCTCCATACGACTTTCTTTCCTCTTAAACCTCTTGTTGATTTAAGTATCGAAAGCTCCGTCCAATCACCCCCCGATCGCCGAATCCAAGAGTGTTTCACTGTGTGCAGGAATAACATGAAAACTCGAGTCGTCAAGGACTGGGTCCAAGGGTGTACGAAACACGTCGTTAACTTGTAGCAACACTTCATCAAAAAAATATATTTTTTATTTAAATTTTAAAATTATATAATTACCCTCTATTAAGAATATAATTATAAAAATTGTTATATCTTCGAACCGGTGTGCAGAGCATATATAGTAAAATGCTTATTTTATATAATTTGATTTAAAAGATAAATTTTAAAATTTAAATTTTACAAATCAAATACTATTATTTAAGTAACTTCACACTGACTTAATAATAAAATAATTAAAATTAAAAAAAGCAAGTACAACAACAAGGGCGTGCATGAAAAGATATTGCATAAGAGAGGCAAATATGGTAATACCTAAAGATACGGGCACCGAAACCTAAATAACCTTATTATTCATTATATGCATAATTATTGTATACCATCTTTGAAAATTGCAGCGGCAATTCCCAGGCCGAGAAAGAGAGATTTCGGGGGGGAGACAAACGCGCCTCAGACACCGTAAATCTCTCTGCAAGATTAAGAATTTTTCTTCTTTTTTTTCCCCTTTTCCTTGTTTTATACGTGTATTTGAGTTTTCTTTTGAATTCCACTCTCGTGTATTTCTGAATGTTCAAGGCTTGAATTTTTCAGATGGAGAAGCTATGATTTCGATCGGGTATTCTTAGGGTTTTGGAGAACTCTGCTTCGTTGGAGAGTTTTGTTCCCACCTACCTCCGTCCGGTAATTGATGTTAAGTTCAGTAGACTTGTAAAATGTTAGTAATTTGCATTCAAATCCAACGGAGACTTACCTAATACGTTCGAATTGTCAAGATTTGGAAATTTGATTTTTTTCCTGAATTTAGAGGTTTTATTTAGTCTGATTTTATTTATTTATTATTATTTTTTTTAATTTTTCGGGGAAAAAGATGATGTTGTCGAGAGTTGAAGCTGGGAAGAAGGTTGGTGATGATTCAGGTAATCGGAAGCTGCTGAATGAGATTGAAACTATAAGCAAAGCCTTATACCTGGAAAAAAACCCATCTAGGAGTTCGATTTCTAGAGTCAACACTCGGTCCAAGTCTTCTGGAAAAACCCACTTACCAGATCCCCAGTCGAAGCTTAAACCAGGTGAGGAGGACCCCTCACGAAAAGAAAAGAAGTCCATTTGGAACTGGAGACCATTGAAGGCCCTGTCCCATATCCGAAACCGGAGGTTTAACTGTTGTTTTTCTCTCATAGTCCATTCCATCGAAGGGTTGCCCTCAAGTTTCAATGATGTTAGTCTTTGCGTGCATTGGAAGCGGCGGGATGGGGTCCTGGTCACTCGTCCAGTGAAGGTTCTCCAAGGTATGGCAGAGTTTGAACAGAAATTGACTCATACATGCTCGGTTTATGGTAGTAGGAATGGACCACACCATTCGGCAAAGTATGAGGCAAAGCATTTTCTGCTCTATGCTTCCGTTTATGGTGTGCCAGAACTTGATTTGGGGAAGCATCGGGTTGATCTCACGAGGCTACTGCCTCTGACGCTGGAGGAATTAGAGGAGGAGAAGAGCTCTGGGACATGGACAACGGATTTTAAATTGGCAGGAAAGGCTAAAGGTGCATTGATGAATGTTAGTTTTGGATATTTAGTGATAGGTGATAATCCCAGTGCACCTAGAAGCACGGAGGTGTTGACTTCAAGGCAGAATAGTCAGAGTATGGTTAAAGCACAGACGAAACTTGGTCAAGGTGATGGCCGGAGCAGAATGCACCGTGCTGAAAGTCTTCCAAGCATAAGAAATCAGCTGTCTCATGCTACATCACATACTGTGGATAGCATAAAGGACCTTCACGAGGTTTTTCCAATATCTAAGTCGGAACTTGCAAATTCGGTTGATATTCTGTATCAAAAATTTGATGAAGACAAGTTGGAATGTCCAGTTGACAAGCCTCATCTTTATGCCTGTACTGAACATCTTGAGCCCATTAAACCAAATTCCAATCTTTTGTCTGACTCTGCTAAAGAAAATGCTGAAACCGAGTGTGGAGAGAATGAGTTTTCTGTGGTTGATCAGGGCGTAGAATTGTCATCAAAGGAGTCTAAGAAGCCAGAGGAAGTCATTTTAATGGTTGCTGATATTGCTCCGGTTGAAAGTTCTGACATTGAAATTGACACTGGTGGACAGGTAGCTTTTAAGGAGAGCTCTGATCTTGATCCCAAGGATAAGGAAACTGGTAGATGTGACAACGAACTTCTGTTACGCAACCGCATTACAATAGGGGATGATGTTGGCACCAAAGAAGCACTCATGAAAGAATTAGAGTCAGCTCTAAATAATGCATCAGAATTGGAGACAGCAGCATTAGAATCTCCAGACCATGAGAATTTCATGGAGCTTGAACCAGATTGTAAAACGGATGGTAAAGGTAAGTCACTCAGCTTGGATGATGATTCTGAATCCATTGCAAGTGAGTTCCTAAACATGCTGGGGATAGAACATAGTCCATTCGGTTTGAGTTCTGAGAGTGAGCCTGAATCCCCAAGAGAACGTCTGTTGAGACAATTTGAGGAGGAGGCTCTTGCCGGGGGCTGTTCTTTATTTGATTTTAATGTAGATGGTGAGGGCCAAGCTGAAAGTGGCCACTATGCTCCAACTGGCTCTGTATGGGGGAACTTATCTGAACTTTCATCAGTGGTTCAAGATGCTGAAGAGGAGCCCCAGATAGCAAGTCATGCAGAGAAGAGCAAAACAACGGCGAAAATGTTGGAAGACTTGGAAACAGAAGCCTTAATGCGTGAGTGGGGATTGAATGAAAATGCTTTTCAACATTCTCCACCAAAGAGCTCTGATGGGTTTGGGAGCCCAATTGATTTACCTCCTGAAGGGCCAGTTGAATTGCCTTCTCTTGGTGAAGGATTAGGTCCTTTTCTTCAGACAAAAAATGGAGGATTTGTACGGTCTATGGATCCCTCTCTTTTTAATAATGCTAAAAGTGGTGGTAATTTGATCATGCAGGTTTCTAGTCCAGTTGTTGTACCTGCAGAAATGGGTTCTGAGACAATAGAGATACTGCAGCGTTTGGCCTCAGTGGGAATTGAAAAGCTTTCTATGCAGGCCAATAAGTTGATGCCTTTGGAAGATATCACTGGAAAGACAATGCAGCAAGTAGCATGGGAAGCTGCACCCTCCTTGGAGGGACCTGACAGGTTTGTTGAGACCATTTTGTTTGCTTTAAGTCAAGACACATGATAATAATTAGGGGGGAGTCTGGTCTGGTCTGGTCTGGTTTGGTCCGGTCCCATCCTATTTGGTCCCGTTCTGGGAGGTTTTGTGACAGGATCAGACCTATTCGGTCTAGGGTTTTCCCACCCTGGACCAAACCGAACTCTCTAAGGACCGGGCCGGTCCGGTCGGTCAGTTTGGCTCACCCTAGACATTTTTTTTTTTTTTAAAATCTAAGGGCATTTTGTTTAATATTTATGTAATTATATTGTGATATATTTAATATATATACATATAGTATACTATTATATATGTATTAATATATATATATATATTAATAATACACTAATACTATTAGTCTATTAGTATATAGTAAATTAGTAATAGTTATTAATTTATTTACTATAACTAATAACTATATGTAATAATAGTAATGGTTACTATATCTCTTCAAACCCCACACATTTATTAATAATCTATGACACTATGTAATACTATATTAAATAATAGTAATACTCTTATTACTAATACTCTATGTAGTTATACTAATACTCTATGTAGTTATATTAAATACTATATTACTAATACTCTATGTAGTCATACTAATGCTCTATGTAGTTATGTTAAATACTATATTACTAATACTCTATGCAGTTATAGTGATTTAATACTAACATATTACATATTAAGTTAACTATACTACTACTATTATAAATTTATACATATATGATATATTATAATTTATACTATAACTCTTATAATATGTTAATATATTAATATATACTAGTACTATATATTCTAGTTAATAGTTATACATTAAAGAATATAATAATATATTGATACTAAATATATACAGTTATAGACTTATAATGATTTAGTTATTATGAATTTATGATTAGTATAACTATATAATAGTATTAGTATTTGACTATTAGTAATTTAGTATAGTTATATTATATTAGTAATATTAGTTATGTTGTATCAATCAGTTAGTATAACTATATTCTACATTATTAGTATTAATATAAATATTAGTATTAGTTATAGCTATATAGCTTATATTAGAATTGAGTCTTAGACTATATAATAGACTAATAATATTAGTACAACTGTATAAGTATACTGTATAGCTATATTAGTATTAATTATAGTGATTAGTATAACTATATAATAGTATTAATAGTAGACTATTAGTATAGCTATATATTATTATTAGTTATACTGTTATAGTGATTTAGTATATTATAATGTATATTATAACTCTTATAATATGTTAATATATTAATATATACTAATACTATATATTATAGTTATACATTAAAGAATATAATAATACATTCATACTAAATATATATAGTTATAGTGGTTTAGTTATTAACTTATTATGATTAGTATAACTATATAAATTATAATAGTATTAGACGATTAATATAGCTATATATTAGTAATATTAGTTATGGTGAATCAGTGATTTAGTTTAACTATATAAGTATTAATTATAGTGATTAGTATAATTATATAAATTATATAATAGTATATTAGTATTAATAGTAGACTATTAATATAGCTATATATTAGTATAAGTATAACTACAGACTATATTAGACTATTAGTATTTTTTTTATACCATATATAATTATATAATTAATTATATAAAACTATTATATAAATAATATATATAAATATATATATTTTAATTTCCATTTGGTTCGGTCTGGTCCTTCGGTATGGGGTGAAAAACCCCTGGACCGGAACCGGACCGAATGAGTTCAATCCCTTGAAAATTGGACCGGACCAACCGGCCGATTCTCAGCCCTAATTATAATTCTGTCTATTTTATGTACTTCGGTAAAATGCTACCCTGATTATATATTATATCATCTTGGTACAGGCAATCTTTGTTGCAGCATGAACCAGTGGTTGGACAAGACACGTTTGGTGGGCAAAAGAGAGTTAAAGGGAGGTCAGCTGAACCTGAGTCTGATAAATTTAGTTCCAGCTTGGCAGGCAATGGAACGGGCTCGGAATATGTCTCCCTAGAAGATCTTGCTCCTTTAGCTATGCATAAAATTGAAGCACTTTCTATGGAAGGTTTGAGAATACAATCTGGTATGTCAGATGAAGATGCGCCTGTAAACATCAGTGCACAGCCTAGTGGGGAAATTTCAGCTCTCCAGGGCAAGGGAATTAACATCAGCGGGTCTTTAGGTTTGGATGGAGCTGCTGGATTGCAGTTGTTGGACATAAAAGATGGTGGCGATGATGTTGATGGATTAATTGGCCTCTCTTTAAGTCTTGATGAATGGATGAGGCTGGATTCGGGTGAAATTGAGGATGAAGATTGTATCAGTGAACGTACTTCTAAAATCCTTGCAGCCCATCATGCTAACTCTTTGGACTCGATTCGTGGAGGTTCAAAGGGAGAGAGAAGACGAGGCAAAGGCTCTAGCAAAAAGTGTGGTTTACTGGGGAACAACTTCACAGTGGCTTTAATGGTGCAACTTCGTGATCCACTGCGAGATTATGAGCAGGTTGGTGCACCAATGCTTGCTCTTATTCAAGTTGAGAGAGTGTTTCTCCCACCAAAGCCAAAAATATACAGCACGGTTCCATTGGTAAGGAACATTGACAAGGAAGATGACGAGTCGGAGTCATCAGTAAAGGAGACAAAAGAAGAAATAAAAGAAGCGAAAACTACCGAAGAGGAGGTTCCTCAGTTTAGAATCGCTGAAGTCCATGTTGCAGGTCTGAAGACAGAGCCTGGAAAAAAGAAGCTTTGGGGTTCCTCGACGCAGCAGCAATCTGGTTCCCGCTGGTTGCTTGCTAATGGAATGGGGAAGAGCAATAAGCATCCATTTATGAAGTCAAAGTCCGTTGCTAAGTCTGCCGTGCCAGCGACAACAAAGGTGCAACCTGGCGATACCTTGTGGAGCATCTCATCTCGTGTTCATGGTACTGGAGCTAAATGGAAGGAATTGGCAGCATTAAATCCACATATACGGAACCCCAATATTATCTTACCAAATGAAACTATCAGGCTGCGCTGAGCGGAGCATGTAATCTGAATCTTTCTTGTGAGGGGTTTAATCTGAATCTGATTGTAATTTGCTACTCAAGAGGGCTACGTACTTGTGAATCAACGGCAACTTTAACCGGTTGCTAATTGTAAACAGGATGGTGTTTGAGAGCAGGCAATGATGCAATTTATGCACTTTTGTAATTTGTAAACAGGTTGCCATAGCATAAATTCTCTCTTGTAAATCCGTTATTTTTTGTAATCATGCATGCATGAGTTCGTATTTGCATGCAAGAACAATGCAAGAATTGGTTAGTGTGTTGAAGAATGAAAAAATTTCCTGGACTTTTATTAAACAAATTATGGTGGTTGACACTGATTCCATGATTGTATTGCTATGCCAGTCCTGTCCAATGAGCTTGCCAATCAGCCAATCTTGGTTCCCTGATGATGATACAGGCGAGCATTTTTCTTATCTTTGTCATGGGGAGTGGATGGAGAACAATTCAGCAAGGGTCTCGGTTGTGCAGATCCATCGGTAGCCATTGCCGGAATTGAGCAGAGAGTTTTCAAAGGGTGAAGGACAACTGGGATTGGCAAGTTATATACAGTGCAAGTTGTTCTCGAGTTTGGGAGGGAATTATAGTGAGAGGGTAATAGCTAAAGAACAGGGGTCAATGGTCAATTCTTTATTGACAAAGGTGGGGTTGGTGACGGCAGAACCTTGCATGGGAAGGTTCTTGGCTGCTTTTCTTGAGAGAGACATGTTGCTTGGTGGGTTTCCACGTGGCAACTTTATCTTCAATTATCGAAGGCTTTATTGCATACAAACAAAGTAGGGCGAAATGCATGGCCATGGATTTTAAGCAAAAATAGTTCAAATCAACCAACCTTGTAAATGTCTTTTACCAAAGCCTTTACGGTGACTTTCATGAGTCATTTCGTCTCACATAGCATATGCATGCTTATCTTATCGAATAATTAATTAAAACGACTAAGAAGCTGCATAGGAATTCCCCAACTTGAGGTTTTGTTTTTGTTTTTCCCTCTCCACAACAGACTAAAGATTCGAAATTTTTAGACACAGTTCAGAGTCACTTATCAGCAGGAGAGATGCCATCTTTGAACATCGATCCATGTCATCCGTGTGAATGCTTACTTCTCAGCACAAGATGCTTTATGATCCCACTTCATCCACGTAAAACCTGTAACTCAACAAATAATCATACTGATTTCATGTTATATACCTGACAGCTTTAACATCTTAGACCAGCACGCTTGTAATCCAGACTATTGGCATTTCTCCTCTTATTTCCGGAGGTTCAGATTTCAAGGTTCAATGCTCAATAAGAAATCCCACAAATGTAAACTTATGAACAAGCATGGCTCCATATGGTCCGTTAACTTGTAACGTGCTTTTTTTGGTAAAGTAAATCTAATGTATCAAATTAAACTACACCATTTTGTAAGCTTGATTCTGTAAGATTTCTGTATAGATCTAGCACTTTTCATATTCAAATGGGGTACAATTTCTAGGGATAAGCAATTTTCCTACTATCATTGAAGAGAAAGAGAGAGAGAGAGAGAGAAGAGTACAGTAGCCCGTAGGCTTCCGAAAAAAAAAAAAATCCGAAGAACCATCATGCATGCCCATTATCCTGGAGATGGATGTAAGTCAGATTATGTACGCTAAAAATGCTATTCTTTCTAAGGTTAATATCTCTTCGATGATAAACAGAAAACTTACTCCTAAGCACCCAAAGAAAAAATGCTTAGATAGAGACCAGAAGGAACAATGGCACAGGAATCCTAGACAACAAACATGGCAACCGCCACTTGCACTCACAGCAGCCCTCATGTTTCACGCATCTAGATAGAAGCAAAAAAGCATTTGTAAGCTTCCAAAACAGATGAGTGATAAATCAAAGTCTTTTGCACCTTGACAGGGGAAATGATTTCTTACACGGTGGAAAATACATGTCATAGTTCAGATTTAACAGAAGACATGTTCAGAATCTGCAAACTACCAAATATTTAACATGTCCAAATAACATTATCCCCAAGACCAAATTACTGAATACATATGCTGCACTAAAATGGCACAGCAACAAAAAAAAAAAAACAAAACAAAACAAAAAAACTTGACTAACTAAATAGTTAGCTAAGTCCAACATAAGAGAATTACAAGGGATGAGAATCAATCCACCTCCCTGTGATATCAAGGGCGTGCTCTCTTGTTGCTGCATGAGGGGCACTTGTACTGCTTGATGTGCTCAGCCCTCGCAGGGGTGATCTTCACGCACTTGCCATGAAACCACTTCTCACATATGTCACAACATATCCAGAACTCATCTGCAGCATAATTCTCCCCACATGCCCCACACAAGGTCTCCCCATGCTCTTCTTCATCTTCCTCATCCACTACGTCATCCTCATCCTTTGTCGGCATTCCCTTTGCAAACTTGCCCAATTCGGATCCTCGCTGTTGCTTTTTTTTGGCCATTTACAGAAAAGATACAGCAGTGGAGGCATGCAAATAAAGTGATGTGTCAATCAAAACAAATAGCATTCAAGGCCAGATCATGAAAGCACAATGAAGTAATTACTAAGCCATGGACTGTAAAATAAACAAGAATTTACACTCAAAATAGAAAGTATTCAATAAACAGATACCACTGTCCAGCAGCAACAACATGACAAAACCTATTTCAGGTAACCACACTCGTTGAATTATTATTCAAGATTGGTCGATACGTTTAGACACATAAATATTTGTTAAATGAACTCAACTAAGCCTTAACAAATTCTTGAGATCAAAATTAAATAAAAAAGAAATCACTTAAAAGGATATTTTAGAAAAATGGGACATAGACATATTGCAGAACAGAAAAATTGTGAATCACACAGTCATCATACTAATTTATTGAATTAAAAGGGTAGGCTTCTTATTATTTGCACAAAGAAAAGGTTAATGCAAAATTAAAAGTGCATGCAACCATATTATTAAGTCTCTTTTTATTGTAAAATTAGTCAGGTCCCTCACAGAACAAACAAAAAAAGCAACCAACCAAGGCTTATGCATTTTAAGTACCAACATACGTACAAATAAAAACAAGGATGAGCATGAAAGCTCTCCACTAAGCACAGTTTCCTTACAATCTCTGAGCAGGTCTCCTAAATTCTTCAATTTCCTTTTAGCAAACAAGCCCTCCCTATATGGAGGAAAGCATGCTGTTATAACACGTCAGTTAAAGCTACCAATTCTCAAGTATCTTTTACAACAAAAATAATTAGCATACGAATTCTGAAATGTTCAATTTAAATGAACAAAGACATGATATATGCCAACTAGACTTATAGGCACACCTGGAAAACCTGATAACTAGACAGAGGATAGATGAACTTAAAATTAGCCTGAGTGCATGCAACAAACTTCTTTGTCACATAGAAAAGGTAATATCATACTAGTGATGAATAAAGACCAAGAAAATAGTATATCTTTCTTTTACCCCTTTCGAGCCTGACTTGGATTTGTTGCTGCTATGATTTGAAACTGATGACTTCTCCTTCGCCTGTTTCTTTGTTGGTCCAGTCACAACCTCAAATATTGTAGGCAGATCATTTATCATGGTAAAGAGGCGTTTCCTGTGTCAGAAATTGCATTTCACGTGTAAAAAGAAAAATATAATAAAGAACTCATAAATCCTGTAAAGCATCACCAAAATAGTTCATTTCAATTTGCTCTCTGACACGATTTCAACACCACCAGTCCATTTCAAATCAACAATCATGTCACTACCCGTTGAAACCCAGCAGTCAGGGATTTAATAAATGTGCAATGAATGCATAATCCAAAAACATGCATCCATAGACAGATAAGACTAAAAATTGTAGGCAGGAAATTTTACAATAACCAAAGGAAACCTTATCATCACAGGGACTGGTGAAGCTGTTAAGCTCAGAGATTTTTATTAGTCTTTAATCGTATTTTAAAGTCAAGCAAATCAGAAACACAAAGGACGGACCTATTTGATAAGGCTACATGTCACGGATTTAATAAATGTGCAATGCATGCATAATCCAAAAACATGCATCCATAGACAGATGAGACTAAAAATTGTCTGCAGGAAATTTTACAATAACCAAAGCAATCCTTATCATCATGGGGACTGGTGAAGCTGTTAAGCTCAGAGTTTTTTTTTTTTTTTTTTTTTTGATAAGGATTAAGAAATTTTATTGATATAAAAATAGGCATAAGCCAGGTACACCAGAAGTATCCATGTGAACACACCGCTTATAAGAAAATCATGGAAGCTGAGATCATAAAAATCTAAAGCATTGGCCCACATAAATAAACAACATAGCTTAAAAATGTAGACAAACTGAGGGTAAAATTGTACATATGTACATTATACAACTTCTATACTTTCCCGTATTTTGGAAGGATGGTAAAAAGTGAAAGTTAAAAGAGAGGATATACCTGTCAGTTTTATCAAAACCAAATCTCGCACCAAAATAGAATGCCACTGCAAGTAGCCAAGCATCACTGTGAACAGCAACCAGAGACAGCCAATCCTTTTCTTGCATGCCGTCTCTGGCAAAGTTGATTCCTAATGCAGGTTCTGGGAGCTCAGGAGGTACTTCTTCGGCAGGTAAGTTAACTTCCCACTGTTCATTAGGAAACCCATAAAGGCAAAGATTCTCCTTCTCTGACAGGTACACCAGTTAGTCATATAGAGTACGCATCAGTAACTGGCAGATATAGCAAGTAAAATAAAAGATCATTTTTATTTAGCATAGTTCTACAAATCATCTGCAATAGAACACTCGAGGAAATCTTATCACACACACCAGGGAAAATGTGTACCAAAAATTGGGTTGTCATAAGAAGTGTGAGTTTGAGCATCATTATAGGACGACCATATAATCCAAGATCAGAGAATGCATCCAGTGTAATTATTACATGCTAAAAGTACTTTCTAACGCATAATACAAACAACTTGAAGATTAAAAGGAGAAACCAAATCTTTCCGGTGATTGGAAGTGATGTTTACAGTGGTCATATAGTGGAAAGAGGTGTAAATGCCTGCTAGCTTCATTCAAAGAAGTTTATTGAATTTTGAAGCTAAGGAGTATTGTACAATGACATGGATCATATCCTTCGGGTTTCACCTTCCTAATAATTTAACTTTTTACAAAAATATTTCAAGTCATGTATGCTATATATTGCCAGTCTTTTCTTCGGAAACCTCCTTTTATGTATCTTACATGATATGCTGTGAATTGCACGTTATTCAAATATTAGATATTGTATGCTTCCTCTATGTTTAGGATAAGAAATATGCCTATGATGCTTATTTTTATCAGAATAAGCCTATGTTACTATTATGTTCATGTTATGAGAAAGGAAAGAATGAAAAGAAACAAAGATGATGTGTGAATGCATGAAATGATTAGCTAGTTCTATATAATTCATTACTCATAAACACTTTCAGCAAATAATTAGCTATAATGATTATTTTAAGGCAGCCAAAAGACACAAACTTGCAACTGAGAAAGGTCTAAAGGTGGGAAAAAAAGAGAACTTATTACCAAAATATCCAAGTTCCAATGAGCAAGTTATCATGATCTTAAAAACAAACGTGTATCCAAGAGTTCATAATAATCCAAATAAAGTGAAGAGAACAGTAATCGACTATGCTAAAACGTAAAAAATTCCATTTCGCGTAACATTATGCTTAAAGAACTGAAAAAACCCAGTCCTGCAAGAGTAGACACCGAAAACTTCTGCGTCACCAATGTAAAAGCAAATGTCTTAACTTTTTATTAAACACTAGAAAATTACTGCAACATTATTAATGTAAGAACTAAAGCAAAATTAGCATATATGGTTCTTAAGAGTAGGGCAAGCTTTGAGGAAAGATCCGAGATTGCAAAGATGGAAGGGACTGGTTCAGACTAGTACTTCCGATGCAATCACTGCAAGTGGGCTGTCTCTAGCAGTAAAAATTTTAAGCGTATTGGAGTTATCATTTGCATACAGAAAACAGAGTGACATACTATAAGCTTAAACGCATTGTAATGTCAAACCCACGCTGGTAAACCCACACACAGACTCAGAGAAGTACAAAGGAGCGAAAATAAAAACCCTAACCAGGATCGCACTGCTGATAAAATTCTTCAACATCTACAAAACCATATGAAAAAAAAAGGTCATTACAAAACAGAATTTCAAAATTAAAAAATTCGAAAAAATAAAACTCGGAGAAAATAAATAAGGGAAAAGAAAAAAAACAAGAGGAATTGAAGTAAAAAAGAGAGAAACCAGTGGTGAGGGCTTTGATCATGCCAGCTCTACGGCCCTTGAAGTCCCTGAAAACCTCCTCTACTGTGCGAGGGTTGTACTGTCCTCCTCCATCCATGTCCGTAGAGTGCCAGAGCTCGCTTCAGATATGGTGGAAGAAAGAGAGAGAAGATACAGAGATATGACGGAGCAGAGGTCAGAGGAGGAGCCGACAGAACGATAAATTAGAGAGTTCTCAAGTTGTATTAACGGAGAAGCGAAGGTTTTGAAAAGATTTCAGTAGGAGAAGCGCTTAAGCGGAGAGAGAGAGAGAGAGGAGTGATTGGGAATTCATGGGATTGTTCTTAAAAGGAGGGAAAGAAACCCCAAAAACAATAAATTAATAAAAGAAAAGAAATAAGAAGGTCAAGGGAAAAGAATATCCACAAGTCGATGAAAATCACAAAATAAAAAGAAAAGAAGGGGGGGCAATCCAGTGTGTGTCAAATTATGTTTAGCTTATGTGATTGGGTGTGACGCGGCATCTGTTTATTTGCTAGATTGATGCGGTTGCGATTCCAAAAGGGCGGACATGACATCGGAAGCGGAAGCGCGGACAGACGATGGATGGCGGAGGAGAGAGCCACCGTGCGCCGCGGGTGTTATTTTGGTCGGTGTATTCAGTATCCACAATCAAATCTGGATCCGAGGGCTAAGAACAAAAGATGGAGGAGTGGAGTGGGGCCGCACTGATCTGAAGCAGACACGTGCCCTGGTATGAAATTTTGCAGCACTGCCAAACTGACTGAAATAATGTAAAGCTCATCCTGTCCGGTCAGCGAGGCTGCGAGTGCGCGCCGCAGTGTATTATTCGGGATTTATTTATTTAATTTTAGAGTTATACATTTTAGTTTAAATCAAATTAATTAAAATATTATTATAATATAATTATTTTAATATTAATTTTATTTTAAAATTTAAAAAAAATTAAAATATTTATTATATTTTATATAACAATTTTAAAAAATTATAATAATAAATTGAGATGTGATGTAATAGTTTAGATTTGAATAAACAAATATTTTATGTTTTTCGCAAGAGAAAAGCTAAATTTACACGTGAGAAAGTTTGATGGTTTTTGACCGTCTTTTTATTTATTTAATGATTAAAAAAATACTTTTTAATGATATTATAAAATTTTGAAATATTTAAAAGTATTAAAATAATACATAAAAAAATAAAACAAATAAAAAAAAACCAAAAATTGCACTGCAAGGAGCCCCATGTGTGGCTGTACAGCCACTATTTTCGCAAAGCTCGTTCGGAACATCCAATCCAAGATCATCACATTTCTTCGCCTAAGCAGTCTTTTTCACTTGTAACTTGGTATAAAACCATTAAATTTTGTGATGTATTATAAATTAGATTTAGTTATGACAACAGTACAAGATATATGCTTTTCACTGTTTTTCGAATAAAAAAGACTCCAAACATTCAGTTCCATACGAGGATGTCGGCAAACACCATATGAAACTTTTCCTTTGGTTTCATGTCTGTCCAAAAGGGAAGGTGAAATGTTTTTTTTTTTTTCTTTCTGGGGAGAGGAGGGGTGGGGGGCGGCCTCCGAAGCCCGGCATAACGTACAGCTAACATTACTATTTGACTTTCTAGGAATGTGTTGTGGACTAGATATTGTAACCAATGATAATAGATAATAGATATTGTAGGGTCCCTGTTTGATAAAATGATAGTAGATATGAAAATTGGCACAAAGTTTCACCCTGCTCCAATATCTGAATGGCTGCCTTCTCAAATTATATTTATTTGCTTTTGGTTAACGATACACTTTTGTCTATGCAACGTCAGCCAGCCTCTACACTTTTCTCACCAGTAAAATTCCCTAATTTCTGTCGACCACCCCCTTGAGTCAGTCCCACTACAATAAAACAAAGGGAAATGCCTCTATGCCGCCTGGGCTTGACCGCCCATTTTGACCGACCTCTGGTCAAAATTTTTTTTTTTCTTCACACTTAATGATTAAAAAAGTGATTTTAAGTATATTGATGTATTTTTTTTTTACTTAGTGATTAAAAAAGTGATTAAAAAAATGTAAAAAGAAAAATGAAAGAAAAATAAATATACAAGTGCGGCATGGCAGCAGTAAGCTGCAGGCGGCACAGTAGCATTGTCCTCAAACAAAATGCGTGTGTGAGTGAAGAGGCAACTCCTCTCCTGGGTTCTTTTCAGATGCCGCTCATTTGACCTCCGATGAAGCGTTTCTTGTCACAAAACCAAGACATTTTAGGCACAATAGACCCAACTTATGATTCAAACCCTCTGGTAAATGAATGGGTTGAGATCACTCACTAGTACTGAAGAAACGACAGCATATACATCAAACTTTTTTTCCTTTGCACCAAAGATAAAGGTTCCGGAAGTCGAACTGACAACTGCCTGAGCAATATATATACCAATCAAAGCAAAAGATACAACAGTCCAACACATCAACTCAGGATATATATTTGCACAGTCAGCAACTTCTTATTTCATGCAATGAGAACAGTCAAGACTAATTAGGTACTTATGTGTATGTCAAAGTGTCACACAGTATACAGAAGGGGATTCACATTTCTTCTAGATTCTTCTGAAGTTTGTAAACCTACAAAAAATCTCCACAAGGAAAACCCGGATGGGTACAGCAGGTCTTAGTAGGCAGCAACGCCTCTCACATAGAGCTGTTGATTGCTGCAACTTCAAAAAAAAGGTAGAAATGTTTTGAATCCTTGTGTGAACCAATCAATAACACCTCATAAGTCAACATGCCAACCAATCATCTCGCCTCGAAATCTGGAAGCAGAATACAACAACTATGAAGAAGTGCAGAAAGGACTAAGCGTGAGTGTAAGTAATGGTGTCTATGGGGGCAATGCAAAGATAACAAAAGTTGTTATCACAAAGCAACTGATTGACGAGCTTGGTATTTTCCCATTTACAAGACAGCACAAACCAAAATGGCTAAAAGTAATATCTCTAAAAGAGAAACAAAAAATGGCAGTTTATTATAGCAAATATTAGTTAATGCTGTTTGGGTTAAGAAATAAAACCCTAATTGGTTTGACCACACAGAACCTGGATTTTTCTGGTTCTTTTGTGGACATATACAAGAGTATCACCTATGCGTGCCAGTCAATTTCTTTAATTGCATGAGCTTTGTTTTAGTTTTTTCACAAGTCATTGCAAGCTTTATAACATGGCATCTAGCGCACGCTCATTGCTAATGGAAGGTTTTACTATATTTTCACGTCAGGAAAGTTGGGCCTCTGCATCATCTCTAACTGGCGTAACTACTGTATAGAGATGAACCTTAAGGGTGGAATTTCCTATTTTCATGTAGAACCCTTTTTTTTATCGGATTATTTTCACGTAGAACTCTTAACACTGCTTGAAAGTAGAATCGAAGTAAGAGGCTACAATTAGTTCAAATGCATCCAGTTTTCTGGTTTTTCCATCTTTGCTTTCCTCTTTTCTTTTAATGAAAGGAAAGAGGCAGGGTTTTTTTAGCAGAATATTTATATATAGTTATATTAAAAAATAAAATTACCATTTCTATTCCGGGATGATTCATTTTCTTTTTTCTCTGGAACATGTTCTTCAAGGAACTGCTGAATTGTTTTCCAGTAATGATCACCACCGGCCACCCAAGTGTCCATATGCATGCCAGTAGGAAAATCTACAAAGAGGCATTGCCTGTTATGAGCAGCTGCTTTGGCATATAGTAGCTGCATGTGGACTGGCGGAACCATCTCATCTTGCAATCCAGAGAGAAAAAGGATTGGCTGCTTAATCTGCAAGTATGAAGACAAATTATGGACTGATACATAAACTTGTGAAAAAGCATGAGATGAAATATTAAGGCATTTTTTGTGTAACAAGTTATTCATAGGTATTTTCAAATATTCTCAAATATTTCCTTCCCAAATGTCACTCAAATATAAAACACTTTTCAATTTCAAATCTTCAACTTTTTCATCTAATCATGACAACTTTCCCAAACTTCCAAACAAAATACAAAAAACAAAACAAAATTTTCAAATCTCAAAACAAAAATAATATAAAAAATTATATTCAAACAATTTTTTAATTTCAATATTTTTATTCAACTTTTTCTCTCTTTTCCCAAAACCCAATAAAACATCTTAACTCAAACCATTTAACTACTATTCACAGATATTCTAAGATATTCTAGTGTCCAAACGAGCCCTAAGCCAATGATTGAGGGACAGAAGGGCAAGAGAAGCATAATGCACACCATCATTTTTTTCCAACTATAGCAAATAAAACTTGGAAAATAGGCATCACAACATAAGAACTGTATTTTGCTTTTGCATTAACAAGTATAGAAATCTGAAATTTGGAAAAAGTAATTATTGGTGAATGCATTGATATGTCTGAATACTGTGACCGATGAGAACAGTTCTATAAATGATAAACCGATACCCAGTCAACCTAATTTCTATTTTTTACTGAAAGGCTTTGCTTAGGATCAACAACGATGCATCCTCAATCACATATCCTGATAGTTAACTTTTATATTATAGGAAAAGAAAATTTTGACCGGGGATGACAAGATGGTAATCTTGTCACCATTCATGAAATGTAGCAATGCAAAGCAAGAGCTTCCACCAACGCATAGCCTTACCTGGCCTATGACATCAATTGTACTCCATGGAGATCGAACAAGAAAATTGAGAATTCTAGGACCTTTCGAACTTTTCCCTATGAACCACTTCATGAAGGGCAATAGAACTCCAGCCATATCCAGAATAGATGTGAAAGTGTTCTCCAGTAATAATGCGGCAATCTGCAACACATAGACAGGAATGAAAAGTAATGTAACTAAAAGATCACACAGGTATGTAAATATATAATTCACAGCTAGGGGTAGGAGAAGTCCACGAAACAGTAAAAGAAGATGTGCAATTGGAATATAAATTTGATTGCAATAAGCTGCAGGAATCTCAAGAAATTGGATGACTGATCAAGGATCAGGAATTTGGCGAGAACATATCCAAGAAATGTTCTGACGCATCATGAAGGTGATAACAAACACAGATTATGAAAAGATAAGTTTGTGCAGACCCCTTATGTTTTTCATTATCTATTTTTTCCATTATTACTGGGAAGATCATCAAGCTTCTTACTGTATCTGTAGACAAGATACACAATGAAGCTACTTGAGTTGCCAAAAAGCAAAAGAAACTTATGAAACTCATAACACTTGATCAGAATAAATTTGCTGATCCCAATCTAGAAATAAATAAGACAGATGAACATTCAAGTCTCCAGCAGCATTAGACATTAGTCCGATAGTTATACAGTATTGAGAGCTAATTCGATGATTCCTTATTCGATATTCCACGAGAGGAATACCTTGTCAGGATTGTTTTTAGAAAGCACAGCTCCAACTGCACCTCCAAGTGATCTTCCAAAGACAACAATTCTAGATGTGTCAATGTCAGTCCTCTGAGAAAGATGATCCAATGCAGCCTACACAAAAGAAAGAAAGGAAGAGCCACATCAGTTGAGAAGAATGATAAGATCCTAGGATTTTGGAAGTTAAAAAAATAACCTAACCAAAACTCACACCTGAGCATCCCTTGTGATTCCATGCTGGGAAGGATAGCCATCGCTAGCTCCATAACTGTTCAATAAATGAAGCATTAGTGTGAATTTAAACAAACAAGAAACACGGATACCTTATCGAGTTCAGCTACTAATAACATAAAAAAACAACAGAACATATTTTACATAAAACAACAAGTACATACCCTCGGTATGAAAGCATAAAAACGTTGCAATTCAGCCTCTGTATCATTATGCGGACCATTTCGAGACGATGGGCAATATCTGAGGGCAGTCATCAAGGTAAACTAAAAGCAACCAATCCCAGCCATAAATAATGTATAAGACAAAACCTAATACCGGTGGAAACTAATGGAGAGATGGAAGATGATAATAACAATCCAATTTGAAATGAAACTGGTTGAGACAGAAAACATTTATGCATTAAATGCATATTTTGCCAACTTATATTAGTCACAATTAGAACCATAAGGATACTTCCCGCATTTTCTTGGAAGAATAAAATGGTTGGACCTGCAAAATCATAAGCACTGGAAAGTATAATTAACATGGAATGCGACTATCTAGGATAGCAATAGAAGTGAAACACACAAATCCACTAGGCAGAACCATTTAAAAGAGAAGCTAATTATACGAACACCTCAATTTCACGCAAGTAACATCATTTCTACCTCTATCTTCAAGCCAAAGCCACATGACCACACTAGATTTTATCATGGCCTCTGTGTCAACCACTTGCACTTCTTTCTCAGGGCCTTAAGCTAGAGTAAAAATCAATAAACCCTAACCGAAAAGCCAAAACAATGAAATCATAATCCAATGATCCGAACCAAATCCTATAAGCCAAATCCATTCAATCACGCGAGATTTGGAGATTTGAGTTTGAATCTTTACTCCAAGTTGCTCAAAAATTGAAATCTGACTGGCAGGAATTTCTAAATCAGGAATTCAATTCCAAACTCGCCAGAGCCGGACACGACAATTCCAGCTCGAAAACCCGAATTCAACCCAAGAACACGCACAACGAACCGCAAAATCCAAACCCTAACGCACTCAAACCAGCACTAAATTCTTGAAGGAAATCATTAAACCGAAATATATATATATATATTAATTAAAAAATCGGTTGGGGAGTATGATGAGCGAGCGAAGCGGATCAGACCTCGGCAGTCGGGGAAGAGCTTAATGAACCAGGCATGAAGGCGGACACCGTCGGAGGATAGAAGCCAGACATCCTCGTAGGGTAAGCGGAGGCGGGCGGGGGTGATGGAGTAGGACTTGGTCAGACCGGGGAGGACCGGCACGTAGACAAGCTTTTCCTGAAAGGCTACCAGCAACGCCATCCCGGCCACCACTATGCCTCCCACTCCATACAGCAACGCGCTCACGTACGACACCATTTCCCCCTCTACTCTCTCTCTCTCTCTCTCACTCTCTCTCTCACTGTATCTCTCGCCCACGGTCACACTTCGCACAGCAGCGTTATTAATTTTCTTCCTTTTTCTATTGTTCTGCTCATACATAGATCGGTACGTATGCCCGAATGGATGTGTACATGCCTACATTGGAATCTGTTCAAGGTTTCTTAGGTTCGAATCAATTCCAAAGGTGATTGCCAAATCTAAAATTTGGTAAAGCTGAAGTTTTGATTAAAGATAAAATCATTGAAGATATTAATTTATATTTGATTATTTATTTTAAAGTTAAAATAATAATATAATATTATATATTTTAATAATAATTTTTTTAATATTTTTTAAATACACTCTATATATTAATTAATAATTTAATTTTTACTTTAAATTATTATTTTCTAACTATTTTTTATATCAACCTAATCATCCAACATGATATAACTTTGTTTATAAAAAATATTTCTTGAAAAATCTGGACATAATATAGTTTTGTTTATTAACGAGAGTTTTAAAAAGAATTTAATAAAGTCTTGTTGATTATTTGTAAATAAAATATAGATCTGATTGGTAAATAATGACTCTTCAACTTTAAAAATGTCTTTAGACTTGCTATAGCTTAAAGTCTAAATTAAAGATTTTTAGTTAGTCCAATGCAGGTTATTTATATAAAACTTAACTATATTTTAGATTTCATTAGCATTTGGTTATTTATATAAAACTTAACTATATTTTAGATTTCATTAGCATTTGGTTAGTCTAATATCAATGCTCTAATTTGACCGAAATTATTACACTACTCATTTATGTTTGTGTCTTTTAAATTCTTGTCGAGTCAACTTTTTTTTTTTCTTTTAATCGATCTCTATGCTTATATAGACATTTTGTAATGAATTTATTTTATGAGTATTGCTAGATATAATTATAGATTTTGTGAGTATCGCGGATTCCTTCTAAAAAAGAGTTGGGTTTACCAATAAATGAAATTAATTTTTTTATATTAGTCTCATATTTATTTATATTTTTCAAAATGAATGCGCAGCATATACGCATTTTATGACTGAAAATATCATTACTCTTATTTTAAACATTTTACTATCATATGCTTTAATTTGTTACCGTATATGGGAAAATATCTAATTTTTATATTAATACTTATTAATTAATAATTAATTGAAATTAAAATTAAATTATAATTTTTTTATTAGAAAAGTTGTTGTTGCCAACCCATATTTTTCCTTCACTTGAAATTTTTTTATTCTGTGTGAGAAATGAGAAATGGTTTTTATCTTTTATATTCTTGAGAATATGAGAACTTAGAATTAGTTATGTTAGAAAGTTAACATGAACAACTATTTAAAAGAAAAAGAAAAAGGAAAAAAAAAAAGAGAAGACTTTACCCTAATTTATACAAAGAGAGAGAAAAAAATACATAACTATATTATGTAAAAGAAACATAAGAAGAAAAATTAAGTTTAATGTCACAGTTTTTATCTAAAACATAGAAACCTCATGGAAGTGGGTATTAGCCCATTCGCTTGACAATTGCCCTCTCCAAATGTGTGGAAAAATGGAAGTGTAAAGCTTCAATCTCCCTGAAATATAACCATGAAGGAAGCATGGAGGATGTTTATCTTGCCGGAACCAAGTGACTACCATTATGTTTCAACCACAAAATCAAGTGTTTGAAGCTGATGGCATATCCAACAACCCTGAGCTGAAATCTCTACAAAAATGTTAGTGCTAGAACTTAGTTTACCGGAAAAACCATATATGAAATTTCCATTATGTGCTCGTAGGACTCTCCCACAACTAGCAATGTCTGGATTTATCCTACGAAGTTTTATCAATATTAAGCTTTACTCTCTGATGCAGGAGGATCTGGATCTAATAATGCTAAGTTGGCAGTTTTCATGTTGATAGAGTTGGATTATTTCGAGAAAGCAGATGAGTGCAAATATGACTATAAAAATGTGAAAATTCCTTTATCTCATAGTTTTCTCTCTATTTTGCATTATTTCTCAATCCCAACTCCTAGTTAATGTTAAATAACTAGCCATCATAATAATTCTTATTGTGCTTGGCATCACTATGTCAAAAGGAGGTGGTTTCCATACAACAGGAAAAGGTTTAGGTGCTTTACCTTCATGTGTTTAAGCTTAAAAGATGTTATGGGATTAGAAAAATTTGAATGCAGTCGATTTGGGGGATGAACCGAGCACCAACATCCAAGCAACCATCCACCTGAATGTTAAATGAAACGGTTGGTTGAGTTTTGGGTGGGAAGGGGATTTAAATGAAATGGGAGTACTATCTGATAGATCGAAAGGATTTTAATGAAACAGTTCGTTTTGGGGGTGGAGAGTTGAAATGGTGCGTTTCATTCGACTGAGTCTTCATTCTTTTCTCTCTCCAATGTTCTCTCTCTCTCTCTCTCTCTCTCTCTCTCTCTCTCTCTCTCTCATCCTCCATTCTCTTCTCTTCTCCCCGTCGATTCTCATTCTCTCATCCACCTAAATCCATCCCACTCCCTATTTTTTGTTTTGAACTCAAACTCTAAGCCGTCATCCTCTTCTTCTTTTGTTTAACCCCTATTTTTTATTCCAAACCCTAAATCTAACCTCCTGCAAATCCCTCTTCTCCGTGATTTGTCATCGAGGATAACGTTCATTTGTTCTCAGTCACAGGTGTGTGTGTGTATATATATATATATATATATCTCTCTCTCTCTGTGATTTTCAATGAATTTAGGTTGATTAAGTTTGTATTATGGATATATTTTGATTTTGTTGTTTTCAAAAGTTAGGTTTTGAATTTAGGTTTTTGATCTGGTATGTAAAACTTAGGTTTTTAATTTCTAGTTTTGAGATGAATACCAAATTAAGCAGTTTTATTGTCTTGGTATGAGGTTTGTATTTCTTATTTACTGAAAAAATTAAAGATTGTTTATCAGTTTCATTTGTCTAGCTATAGTTAAAATGATAGCTACACCAAGCATAACCTTAAAATAACTCAGAATATTAACTAGTAAAGCTCCAAAGGTGCACAAATTGAGCTCTTATCTTTGGTTTGAAATTGTCTTAATCCCAAAACGTGTCCTTTGGTTTAGTAGATGATACTGCAATGTTGTTTGCATTATATTAGAATGTGCCTATTTTTCTTGGGTCAGATTAGAATGTGCCTACTACATTTATTAAAAAATTATTATTATTTGTGTCCAAGTGAGTTCTTGATTTTCAACATTCAATTGAGCATCTTGATCTCTTCCCTCACTCTGTTTTATTTCTATGTTAGTGATGGAAAAGCTTACATATTTTGTTTAAGTAGAAAAATGTATCAAGAGCTTTTGATATGGTGTGCCAAAATACCTTTGGCAATTAAATGTATTAGTTTATAGGCTTTCTAAATAAGTTTTATGAATCCATTGATAAAGAAATTAAAAAGCCATGCGTTGAGAGAATAACATGTTGTTTTCGTGGATTGTACATAGGATTGGATGATCTATTTTTGAATTGAACATACAACGGAATGGTCTTTTTTGGATAAGTAAAATTAATTAGAAAATAATGAATTGTTGCAAATTTCTTGGCTACAATTTTTTGTTGTTTAAAGATTTAAATGCTAAATTTTTTTAGAGTAATATGTTGATGTGGCTGAACAAACATATATATCTCTTGTTAAAAAGATTATATATTGAGTTCCCTAATGAGTGCATTTTGTTGGTAGAGACTTTTGCTATTCTTTGATTGATTTGTTGATATAGTTTATGGGCTGTAGATTGGGAACATGTTTGTTGAAGAAAATGTATAGTGTATGTTGACATTGTTTGAGTTTAAAGTAACTGTGCTAAAAATGATCTTTTGGTGTATATAGTGAAGACATGCAATGTGCATCTATGACAAGATGTAATTCCTTGTGATAGGATGTCATCGTCAATTTCTTCATCTTCTCTTATTAATCATATTTCGAGTAATAACTCAATATGCATTTGTGAGAAGCCTGCTTCACTTAAAACCTCAAATACGCTAAGAAATTCGAAGTGATCATTCTTTAAGTGTCTAAAGTACAATACAAAGATAGAAACAATTTTCATTAATTTGATGTGTGTTTGGATTTGTATAAAATTTTGGTACTTTACATATTTGTTGTTTGTTTATTTATAATCAGGGGTTACCACACTGCAACTATTTTAAATGGGCAGATAGCATTGAGGATAGAGAAAAAGAATTTGTGAAGATAGAAATTGAGTTGTTAAGGAAGGGTGAAGAGTTTCAAAAAAGAGAGGAAGAGATTGTAAAAAGAGAGTTGGGAATCCACAACAACCAAGTCGATATTCAAAAGTAACAAGCAGACATTCGGAGTGAACACACACTTCTTCGTATCTATTGGGTGATTTCTATATTAATTTCATTGTACTTAATACGATCACAGTGAATACCAACCGAACGAGAACTTTGTAATCTCAATTAACCTATTGCTCACTTTGTTCTAATAGACGTACGTAGTCATGTGTATTTTGATTTGCTGAACGGTTTTATTGTTCCCATAGAGTTAATGATTTACCTCCACAAGACTTTTAATTGTTTGATCTTTTACATGTTCATGAATTATTTTTACACGAGCTTTTGGCCATTTCTCCATTAATCCATCTGCTCACATGAGATCAAGATTAATACTGTACTTCCTATATATATATATAAAGATCAACCTTTCAACCATAACTCGTAGCATGCATGCATGCCTAGCTCCTCTCCTTCCATTTTTGTAGTACTTAATTTAGTTTTTGTTGAGAAGCGTACTACTTCATATCATCACCATGCCGATGGGAATAGATAAAGATTATCATACGGTTGTGTCCTTTTCCCTATATATATATATATATATAATACGTGTGTGATTATTGTACAACCCACCTCAATTGATCATGAAAATCTAACATTAAGGAATAAAAGGCAAAAAAAATAAAAAAAATATGTAAAAATGAATGGAACCTGCATAAGTAGTATTGGTACTAAATGCTCAAAATATGAAAAATTCTATACACTATATTGTCATCCTACTAAGTAAGATGTGTCACATTTATCACCATTGAATGCATATTTTTTTATCATTCAATGGTAATGAATGTGACACATTTTATTTAATAAGATGAAAGTGTGGTGTATAATATTACTCTCAAAATACAGCTTATTATTCTTTCCAACGGAAGTAGTACTGGTATTGAATGCTCAAAATACAGAGAAAACTCTAGAAAGAAATTTGGAAAATTTCATGTTCCATTCAAAATGTTACATTCCTGTAAGGTAGATATTAAATAGTGCATATGGCATCCCATATCTGTTTGTTAGATATGTGGTGTCGAATTTGAAGACATCACCAAAATATTTTTAGGCTGCCCTACTCTGTGCATCTGCCTAGAAAACATTCATCAACTTCCCATCATCATCCATATCCATTAGTGAAAAGAATCCATAATTTTTGTATTGCATCCTAGAAAAATACTCAATGAGGGCTCTAGCACCACCTTTCCCAAGTCGAAGGTGGCGTGCCTTGTCAATGTAATTACGACAGTCTTTTTATTAAATGGAAAGTTTTCAAACCTACCCGCTTCTGGCATAAGAGTCTATTTTTTATGTCGGACATGGCCTCACGACATTTGATGTCTAGTTTCGTGTCTTTCTACCATGAGCACAACTCGTCGTAACATATCTGAGCCTCTCATCGTCAAACCTGTACTCCTTTGTATCATTTTTCAAAAACTGCATTGTTTCTCATATATTTTATAATAAGAAACTAACTCTTCTTTGGATTTAAACATCATCTCTAACTTCTGCTCCTCAACAATATTAGCCCCCTCAGTATGCACTGTATTTTGTGTTCAAAATAGACTCATTGTCATCTTTAGATTCAAAGGGCATAGATGGAGTTTTAGCCTCCTTGGAGTCAGGTGTGGGCTCCTAAATTTCTTCCACATGGTTTGAGCTTGTAGAGTTTAAAGTCATTAGAGAACTAACTAATAACTAAAATCCCGATAGAAGATTTTCATGCATAATAGAACAATAAAAATCCATATTTAAATCAATAGAAGCATTTAAAAAAATATACACGCTACTTAAAGAACAAATTCATCACCTGACAACTCTATGAAGATGGGTTGGCATCAAGATGAGGTAAGAAGGGTGGTAACCAAGCATGTGGCATTGGTGCATTACCCCATGTATATAGCTTGGGAAATCTGGATAAAAGGATATAGGAATCACCTAACATATAGATCAATAATGACAATGAACCAAAGATGTAGCAATAAATATAGACATTAATATAACTATGGTGTCGAATTGATATTCAAAATACTTGGGTTGTTAGATTGGTCGATGGATTTGAGCTAGAAGGTGTTGACATGTGTATAAAATGGTCTTGGTATCACCTAAGATGTCAACCATGTCATGATAATGAGCAAAAAACTAAATTTTAAATAATATTTTGAATACCTGAATTGATAAATTTGTTGATAGATTTGTTGATAGATTTGTGGCAAGAGGTGTTATAGGAGATGCGTGCTCTTTTCCTTTCCCCATCTAAAGAATATTTACCAATATTTTAGAACAATAAAAATCATCTACAGAAATTGAAATCACTTAAAGAAGCAAAGAGAACAGGTGCCCAAAATAAAATCATTAAAATATGCTTATATATTTTTAGGGTTAGGTCTCAAAAGATTTTAGGTTACTTTTCTTACATGCTAACACTATCTTGGATTTGTAACTTGACACTTTCTCTGACTCAACAAATTAAGTTATATAATTTCCAACTTATGATTTATACGAAAACTGTAGAGGATAATGATTTTGAAATATAGTTGTTACTTCTCTTATTATCCAAAGTGTATAATTGACATGCCTCTAGCACAACTTCAACAAGAAGCACTAGCACAAATTAAAAGGCTTGAATCTCAAGTAAGTGATCTGAGAATGTATCACCAGTTTCTATATGACATGACTAACAAGTATCACTAGAAATTTTAAGAATGACATTTGAAGATATGTCTATTATAAAGATGTGGACTCGTTTTTAGCCCCATTTTGATGGTAATGTATTCTCTAGTAGACAGATATAATTAATATTATGAATAGAGTTTCCTTCAATAACATTTGGCAAATTTTTAAATAGATTGAGGAAAACTTCCTCTAGATTTTTAAAAAAAATTGTATCCTAACATTTCCATCACTGCATCTGCTAATTGCATGGTAAATTGCAACACTTTAACATGGTATATTGCAAGTTAGTGCTAAAAAAACTCATTTTCATAGATTTTATAATAAGGTATTTGATCCCACTTTTGAGGAAATTGAAGTGAAAAGTTAGAGAGGTACCACCATGAAGAAAGATGGTCATGGAATTGGCTTTAAATTAAACAATTGCACATAAAATAGAGACCATACATACTAGTATCTTCTCCCAACATGAACCCAAATCGGGGTTGATTTTTTTCCCATTAATACAAACTGAAATATAGATCACACTAAACAGAAAACCACCACCTCTTTTCCCAATTGCCCATTTTCGGTTAAAAAGGTTGGGGACTTCCCATTAAAGCTATATTTGGCAGGATTAATGGTTAATGTGACAACTATGATTTTAGCTAAGCCTCGTAGTTATTTTAGTACATTAGTTTGGGCCAAGCAAGGAGGAGTAATCCGTTTAGAGACTATAATATAATACTAGGCATCTAAGGTCTTAAGGAAAGCCCAAGCCCATGAGTGACTCAGCCCTTATAGTGGAATTTAGGTTTTGAAGCCAATTAGAATTAGGGCACACATCTACCCTAGGGGATAACCTCCTTCTTTCCATGTGTCATGCATGCAAGAATGCTTGCTTGTAAGATGAAGGTATTGTGACACTCGTCACTATTAGAGAGAGGTTCTAGAAGGAAGATAACGAGGTTATGGAAAGTGAAGCCTAGGGAAGGCCAAAAGACCATGCACAACAACCATAGAGGGGAAGGATTTTGATTTGTAGAAGATTTGACTAAGTGTCATGCATGCAAATAGAAGGTGAAGAGTTTTTGCCTGGGAAATGGCAAAATCTTGCTTGGAAAGGAAAGGACCCAAATGCCTATGGAGCTTCTAGAAGAATATTATGAAGGGCACACTTGAGGTAGACTGCTAGGGCAAAGGGACTTGTGCTTTTGCCACCCACAATAATCAACCACACAATGTCCAAGACATTGGTAGAAAAAAGATCTTCTTGGGAAGGAGATGAGCTTTTCGGCCACCACACTCACACACTCTTCACACCACATGGCACCCATGCACACTTGGGATTGAGGAAGATCTTAGTTTGAAGAATGACCATTTTTCCACAAGATTCAAAGAACCAAGACACAAAATGAAGGGCAAAAAGGGAAGAGGGGCTTCGGTTTTGAGGAGGTGACTCGGTCTCGAATGTGCTTCTAAGTGTAGAAATGTCAAGTTGTATAAATGATAAGTCCAGGATCGTATTCCACAAGGACAAAGGATTATCAAAACATTTGTGGTATTTTTTTGTCATAAAAGATGTATCGACTATGAAAGATGAAGATAAATGTGAATTTATGTTCCTAAAATTACCAAGAACCAAGAGATTTAAGGAAAATGTGTAAAAGTTGAATTAAACTTGTAAGAAGCAATAAAACAAACACTTGGGATGCAATTTTCGCTCATTTCTAATTTGAAGTTGGATTTACCTCTAATTTCATCTTCTCTCAACCATTTTCTCATTTCAAGAAATTATAATCGGTTAATTAAACAATAAGTACACTTTTCAGTATAATCAAGGTACTTGACAGATTTTATAACAAATGTAAAAGTGAAAAAAAGCCATCAAAATCTTGTTATAAGTTCAAGCATCAATCGTACCTTTATGTTTACAACTGATCAAGTTCAAGAACATAGAACTTTAATCATTCCCATAGGCAAAATAAAATACAATCTATCAAGCTAATCATTCAAAATCCCATAACCTTGAAGAAAATCCAATCCAAAATAGTCATGAGTTACTCATTGAATCCAAAGCTAAAAATCTAGCATATCATTTCTAAATTAGCAAAATGCCCAAAAATGATGAACCCTAACATTTCAATTTGCTATATGAAAATAAATGCAGAAGAATAAAAATAGCTAGCCGCTCCTAAGTTTTGGAAAAGGAACCAGCAAAATAAAATTAAAATGAAACCGACCGATCCAATGAAAGATGAGCAAGAAACAAAATATAAAATCAAAACGAAAGTGAGAGAGAGCCTCCGTCTAGACCCAGTCCGTAAACCACGGGAAAAAGAAAATAAAATCTAGCCGACTAAAACCCCCCAGAACCAACGTAAAGTAAAACTAAAAAAAACAAGAAAAAAAATTCCATCCAAACCAACCGACACCTAAGAGCTTAAGAAAGAAAACTCTGAAGAAATGAAAACGTAAAACCCACACAAAAAGAATCCAAAAGCCGCCGCCTCAAGGTCTGCGTCTCCACAAGACAAAGAAAAGAAAAAAAATAAAAAAAATAACTAAATGAGAGTGCAGGAGAGCTCCACCCCACCCAACTCCAAACTGGACAAAAATAAAATAAAAAGTATGTGTGACTTTTTCTGTTGCTAGCCCCTCCGTTCAGCACCAGGTAAAACAAATTAAACATGCAGAATAAAATCCCATGCCACCCGAAACTGCCCCTGCATCTTGTGTTGATTTCCTCTACCGTCCTGCTCCACGTCTAACCAGGTTCTATTTTCTTCTAGTATTTTCATAAATGCCTTGCAGTACATTAAAAGTGTATTTCTTTTAAAGGCAAATATAAAACTTTATGTGTGCAAAATATTGGCATCAATTAATTTGACATCCAATACTAGAATTTGATGTATAATTAAGTGCTCAATTATCATTTGATAAAATAAATCACTCATTTAACCAATTTAATTATACAATTCTAACCCTTTATCAGGAGGCCACGCCACTTGTCCAAAAAGTTTCATTAGGTTTCAACACAATCCAATAATAGAAAAGGGGAAGAGGCACATGGGTTAGGTGCCAAATGGCATCCATGCAAATGAGCTTTAGCTTCTTCAAGAAGGATCACATGCCTATAAAAGGGGAAGAGCTGAAAATCCTAAGGTCTTTTAGTCAGTTGGAGAAATTCTCTTGAGACTTTCGGCCATTTCATTTTCTCTCTACGTTTTATAACTTTCTCTCCATCCAAACATCATCCACGCCAATATCACTTCATTCAAACACCATTCTATGTGCATGCCAAGTTAGAGATACCATCTAAGAAGGAAGTCACGCAAGATGAGGAACCAAACACTCTTTTTCCTTACACCAGACACACGACCAAAGGGAGCAAGTTTTGAACTTGACAAAGCTTACCATGAACACATGCTCAAACACACAAACCCTCGACCAAGAAAGAATAGAGTTTCGATTTTGGTGAAATTTCTCATATGAGCTTACACACACATGCTCTCGGCTAGACTAGGGTTTTCTTTTTAAAGGAATGTAGCCTCAAACCTCATTTGCTTTAAGCTCAAAAGCATGACATTTTTTTAAAAAAGAGGGTCACAGCCTTAGTACTTGCTTGAACTGGGCTTTGTTTCATGAAAGTTTTGGACTTTAGGGAGAGAAGTCTAAATTTTTTAAGACAATTTCTTGTCTAGGAAATATGTTTCAAGAGCCAAGAGCACAACAATCACCCACACACACGGATTAGGGTTTTTGGATGACTGATCCTAATAATCGTTAAACTATATTTTCAGCTTGCTCACTTGTCAATTTTGGATTTTTGTAAGTAAATTTCTAACTTACACTTGGATATCTTATGTATATTTTATATAAACTCATTTGTTGTTCGTTTGTATGATGGTATTTGAGGTGATGATGTTATACCATGTTATATAATCGGTTTCTTACATGTTTGCTCACTATATTGTTGAAATGGTTTATTATTATTTAGTTTATATCATTGAAATGAGATTAGATGCCACATCTAGGGTTCAGACTTACATGTTCTTAACATGTTCATAGATACTTTTTGCATGACCAAATCTTTTAAAAGATTAAGCCCATGAAATACTTGCTTTTCTATATGTATGTTCACTTGCATGATTTTGGCTACACATGTATGTTCATTGATAATGTTCCATTAAGCACATTAAAAGATTCTAAGTTCATAAAAGGTTGGCGTAATGTGTATTTTCAAGGTTGTTATGTTTCGGCCATGGTCATGGATGAAGTGTTATCATTATGTGTTTGAAGATCTAAAGGCATAAAACCAATTTTCATGCATGCTAGGGTTTGTATGCTTCGGCCTTGCGTAGTACATGTGAAGTTATGAATGTTTCGTTTCTTGTTTGTTGTTCAAATGTCTTAGAATTATTGATTAAGAATGTGATTGCATATTCTAATATTTTTAAGCCGTAATGTGGAATGTAAATGGTTGCTCATGATTTCTTTATGTATGGCTATGTTGAGTCTCGGCATGTATTAGTATGTGTCTCATGAAAGTACAATGTTTCATAATCAATGTCACATGCATTGAGTTTGTGAAACTATATCCAAAAAGAAAAGAGTCGTTTAAAGTTTTGTTACAATTCCAAATGCGAGGACGAGAGAAAGCCTTAATGGAACTCATCTGTTCACCCAGGAGTGATTAAAATAGAGTAGTAACCCTTAGGTTGATGAAGTATAGTCAACGAGCCTTGAATGGTTCTTAAAAGAAAAGGATATCAGAGTGGGGTTGCACTTAAAGCTAATGGGTGCCCTGCGGAGGAGGTGAAAAGGTGAACTGTTGTATTAAGTATGATTAAGAATAAGATGTAGTCACATTGGTCAAAGTGGGCCAACAGTTGATGCGGTAACTAATGGGGAACACACGGTACATAGGGGAGATGTGAGGTATCCAATTATATATTAAAGTCAAAGGATAAGGTTTTAAGCTCTAAGACATGTTATGCTATAATATACGAACAAGAACCCGAGCTCATATGTATGTTTTAAATGTTCAAGAATGAAATGACAAAAAGATCTTTTATGAAAGGGTTATAATTGTTTTGATACATGTTGTGTTTTCAAAAGTCAAGTGCATAAGTACAAGCTCATGTCCATACATTCATTTGTTTACTTACTAAAATTTCTCAAAATTTCACTATGGTTGTTTCCACCACCATTCCCTCACTCAGAATGGTAAAAGTTGTTACAGGTGCACAAGGACCTTATGTATAAATGAGATTAATGAGTTAGTGGAAGACGAGTTCACCGTGAAAGCTCACCTTCACTTCACTTTAGACTTGCTTAAGGTCATGGCCCAATAATTCAAGAGAATTCTGGCGACTATTAACAAGATAGATGTTGGGACCTTGCTTCTGGATCCTAGAAAGGCCTTACGATTTAAGGACTATATGAACTTCATGTCAGGATACCTTAAGCAAGCCTGAGACTCCATAGTTGAAGTAAAAGAGGTCGCTGTAGAATTAGGATTGTTGGAGCCAGACCCTTAGCAGACAAGGGGAGTCTTCTTGAGTTTAACGGAAGATGGGACTTTGGTATTGGTACACAGGGCCTCATGAAGATAGAATGTTTGTTTTGATGACAATAAAAATGTTGGTCCCCATGTTTTTAGGAGTTTTTTAAACAATTATGTCTTTTGAAAGATTTTATGAAATCTGTTACTTTGGAATTTCATGCTTCGATTCCATGATATCTATTCTATCCTATTTGATCTAAGTAGAATTTTCACTACAATATACTGCATACTGCTAGATTAATAGGTGCATTGCATCTTAACTGTCATGTACGAGGGGTTTGTAGCCTTATGTTACACGTCCTAACGCTTCAATCACTATCCAATCCCAAGCGGGACTAGGGCCATCACAGTTAAGAACAAACTTAGTGGGGGAAATGAAAGCACCCTACCAAAGACGACGCTGAGGAGTTTACTTGAGCGGCGGAGCTGTGAAGGAGTGCAGCCAACCTAAAGGATCTGGTGCTTAGGAGGTGGGTCATGCACAGAGGAGATTGGCTAATCTGTAGTGTATGCGGGAATGAGAGAGACCCACCCACAAACGACGAATCTTGCGGTATGAAGATGGGATTTGGGAGTGGGGAGACGAAGAGGATTTTGAGAAGCCAATGGTCTTCTTCTCTTCTTAATTTCTTTTTTTTAAAAAATAAAAATTATTCTGACGGCAGCAAACTACATCAACTTGGTACATAGATTCATCCACCAACTCATTTATACATAGACGAACTGTGGGATTCAAGGGCATCTCACATAACAAACTCACAGAGGTAGGCTTTAGGAAAATGTATAATTCCCATATAACCAATGATATAATTGAAAACAGGCTGTAAAGACCTTGCCTAATATTTAAGGATAATTTTATTGGGCCTAATTAAGTTAATAGGCCATTTTAGATAAACAAGCAAGTAATAATTTACCTCAATTGTTTGTAAATTTTAGATTAACTCATTGGTAAAAAAAATTCATTTTAAAGCCATAAAGGGCTAGTTGGTGATTTTGGTTGGTATTGATGATTAATATTTTTTTAGAAAGCTCATTTAAGGTGTAGTGAGTAATTTCAAATAAGCCACAGACCCATTAAAATTGGACATGGCCCACACATCTATGTGATGGGCTAGTGCCAAAACCATTGAAAAGACCAAAATTACTTTCGTATCCTCGTCAGGTCGTTATTGCATTACACTCTTCATGTATCACGTAATCTCTTGAGTGATTTCCTCTTTTGAAAGGTTTTCCATTTCATAATCGACTTACACATTGCAACCTCCACCTATAAACCCTTTATTTTCTCGTGAATTTCCTCTCACATGTTCAAGCTTCCTTTACCACAAAACCAACGTTAGCCACCCTATTTCCTCCACGGGCAAGCAACAAGCAATCACCCAACCACCACAGGTAAGTCGGGTTGCACCATCGAATGCAACGAGTTATGAAATGAAATTTAGGAAACAACACAACGAGGTAAGTAATTTGATCACAGATTAGGATCATCACAATTTAGCTTATATATAATTATTATTAGAGCTAGTTCTTTGACAACCATTAGGAGATAGTATATGTTGTTAATTAGTAAGGTTTTCAACAATATGTATGTGTGTATGTATGGTGTGTGTGTGTGTGCGTATAAAGAAAATCTCTTTAGTTTCATGAGTTAAAGTAAGTGGGAATTATATACATATATAGCTGTAAAAATTGAGTAAATTGAGCACCACATGAGATAACAAGGCCACTTTATTTATTTATTTGGCTAAGGTTTAATAGATTCCCATATGCGATCTGTTTGGTTTCATGAACTATCATCAAACATTAACACAAGATCAACTTCTCAGCCTATATGTTTATTTTACTATGCATCACCACACAGTTTCCCAACTCCCAACCATTAATTTTTTGAAGCTGTATGAATGTCAGTGCATCTCCAGATCACTATTCTTGGAATTCTTAATATATTTGGCACCCAAACTCAATATAATCTATGCACCTAGGAATCCCTTGTACACCACTAATCTCAAAACTGTAATTTGCCTCGTTTTCTTAGAGGATTGCTCCATTTGGATGTTTTAGGCTTTTCATCTTTACGATTTTAGGACTGGTTTTTATTTTCCTTTAGTTCTTGTTTGCATGTTTGATTCATAGGCTTTTCTTAGAAAAGTTTTTCTTAAAACTATTTTTTGTTACCACGGTATTCCTCCGCCACAAGTGAGATTTATTTAATAAAGATGGGAGGGAGTCACTATTGGACATGTGACTTCCAGCTCTTTAAAAAAAAAAAAAAAGATATGGTATTTTTTTATTAGTTTTCATTTTGGTCGATTGTTGGACTGATTTTGTGTGCATAGTAAGCTAAGGTTTGTATTTTGTGTGAACTGTTTATGTCAAAAAATGTATGATTTCTACTCCATTTACTATACATATGTATTATTATTTATTTCGTGTGTTTGATTATTTATTCTGCTATGATTGGTGGTCTTTAGTACTTAATAATAGATGAAAAAAAAATTTATAAGTTGTAATTTTGGTACAACCCAAGTGGTTGATGGTGACTCTTCTTTTATTCTAGTGGATGTGTAAGAGCATGATAGTCTTTCAACCTCTTCATCCACATATACACAATAACATATTCACTCTATACCACATTTACACAAGAAATCTAAAAAAACACCTATCAATCAATCGGTTGTATGAGAAAAATTTACTAGAGTAGAACCTATTGATCGTAATAACTGAAAAGCTCAGTGTAATTACTGTGCTAGGCTATACAATTGTCACTACAAGAATTACACTTCATCCATGATATTCTACCTCCAAAATGCATGTAAGACTTTCCCTTCTAGAGTTATATGAGTTTTAAAAAGCCAAACCTCTAGTGTTTAAAGAGATGTCGAGGGAAGAGTGTGTAGTCCACTTGTGAAATATGATGTAGAAATACTTAAGAGTATCAACCGCTAAGTTTTGTATTTGGTGTGAATGCCTTTTAGGCTAGTAAAGAACGAAGGGTTTATTGATTACGTGGTTAATTTGGAGTCTAGATTTATATTGTCATCCCAAACTACTTTAAGAATGGATTGTATTAACCTGTATAACAAAGAGAATATACAACTAAACAAATTCGTAGATAGTCAAAGAGTTTGTCTGACCACCAATATGTAGATGTCGGTGCAAAATATGAACTATATGTATATTACCATACATTTTATCGATTGAAATTAGACATTGCATAAGAAAATAATCAAGTTTTGCCAAATTCCAGAACATAGAGACAAAACTATTAGGAGGGTGTTAGACTTGGGGTTGCATGATTGGAGGATTAATAAGATTTTGACAATGAATGTTGGTAACGCATCTTCTAATGATGTTGTTGTTGATTATATGAGTAGGAGGATAAATTACAGAAATTGAATCATATTGGGTGGTAAGCTTCTTCACATGTGGTGTAGTGCTCATGTATTAAATTAATTGTTATTAATGATTTGAAAGATATTTATGAGTTAGTAACAAGGATCAGAGATGCCGTCAAATATGTGAAATCTTCACATCAAGATTTGCCAAGTTTAAGGTTTGTACGGTAAAGGAAAATATGAGAATGATGATAATTTGTTTAAATGTTCCTACTGGATGGAACTCTACATATTTCATGTTGAGTACTGCTGAAAAATATAGACAAGCATTTGAACACTATTATGAGCATGTGGATAATGGATACGTGAATCTCACTAGTGATGATTGGAAAAATACACAAATTTTTATAGAGTTGCTGAAAATTTTTTATGATATTACGTTGAACATTTCTGGTTTTTTGTATGTGACGGCTAATATATATTTTCAGAAATTCTACACAATTCAAAATGAATTAAATCATATGTGCACGAGTCATGATATTATCACTAGCACTATAGGTAATAACTTGAAAAGCAAGTATGGCAAACATTGGGATGGCACAGATAGGTTCAACTTGATAATATATGTTACTTTTGTACTTAATCCAATTGTAGTAGAATAAATATTTAAACACAACAAATAAATAATCATACACACATACAATAAATATTTTTATGTACAAAATAATAGATCGAAGAAGATTTTATAATTTATAATGTTGGTACAACCCAAAGGGTTGATGGTGACTCTTCTTTTATTCCAATAGATGTGTAAGAGCATGGTAGTCTTTCAACCTATTCATTCACATATACACAACACCGTGTTCATTCTATACTACATTTACACAAGAAATCCAAAAAAATACTTATCAATCAATTGGTTGTATGGGAAAACTTCACTAGAGGGGAACCTATTGACCATAATAACACAAAAGCTCAATACAACTATTATGCTAAGTTATATAGTTTCTACTACAAGAATGACAATTCATACATGATACTCTATCTCTAAAATGCATTTAAGACTTTCCCTTTTAGAGTTAAAGGAGTTTTAAAAAGTTAAACCTTTAGTGTTAAGAGGGATGTGGAGGGAAGAGTGTGTAATCCACTTATGAAGTATGATGCTAAAAAACTTAGAATGTCAATCGTTAAGTTTTGTATTAGATGTGAATGCATTTTAGGCTAGTGAAGAACGAATGGTTTATTAATTACATGGTTGATTTGGAGTCTACATTTATATTGTCATCCTAAACCTATTTAAGAAGGGATTGTACTAAGCTGTATAACGAAGAGAAGATACAACTAAATAAATTGTTGGATAGTCAAAGAGTTTGTCTGACCGCCGATATGTAGACGTCGGTGCAAAATATAAATTATATGTACATTACCGTACATTTTATCAATTGAAATTAAAGATTATATATGTGAATAATCAAGTTTTGCCAAATTCTAAACCATAGAAACAAAACTATTGGGAGGGTGTTTGGACTTGGAGTTGCATGATTGGAGGATTAATAAGATTTTGACAATAACTATTGATAACGCATCCTCTAATAGTGTTTCGCTCGATATTGAAATCTAAAATTTTGAACGGATTTATGGACCTATGGGATTTTTGTAATTTAAGTAGAAGTGTAGGGGCATTTATGACATTTAGTATTTAGCCCCTTAAATTTTTTTTCTTTTCTTCTTCTTTGGTTTGAATCACCCCATGCGTGTTTAAGTTTTCATATTCTTTTTTTTTTTGCCTATGCACTAGACAATAGCAAGTTCCAACAATCCAACTTCCAACAACAAGTTTCAACAACCTACTCATCACCAATAATTTTACGTGCATCTATTAATTGTTTAATACTTGAATTTGAATAAGTGTTGAATTACGAATTATTATATAGGAGTATAAAAATGTATAGTTGTCAATCAACCGGTGCTACATCTACAACACTTGCTCCTGTAAGATCAGAAGATCAAGCTGGGCCCATGCACATGCAGTGCCAGGTGCAAGAAATAATATTGAATGTTTATATTATAATAAAGTATTATAATGGCAATGTAGAAGCATGTAAAAATGTCTCTGAATATATAAAATGGCAAATGAAGGAGTTGCTTGATAAAAAGAAAAATAAGTTCAGAAATTAGAGGCGATATAGATTTAACATACAATGATCTTGATGATAATAATAATATGGAGGGACAGTCTCAGCTTTCAAAATGAAAGGGGAAGTCGAAAGAATTTGGAACAGGAAAGTCAGTGGGAGGATTGAGTAGATTTTTTGCTCCAAGAACAACTCTTGGGGCCCAACTTTCAATTAAGAGTTCTATGTGTTCAAAGGAGATGATTGTAAAAGAAAAGATGGATGTGGCACGCTAGTGGTATGATGCTAATCTGCCATCAAAGTTTTATCAATCAGCTATCGATGCCATGACTTCTATTGGGCTAGGATTCAATAGCATTTCTTATATGAGTTGAGAGAAAATTTGTTAAAGATGGCTGTAAATGAGGTTCAAAATTATTTGCAACAAATTAAGAAAGTTTGGAATGAGATTGATTGTTCACTAATGGCAGATGGTTGGAAAAACCAGAAGTAACAATCGATAATCAACTTTCTATTTTATTGTCTAAAAGGTACAATATTCTTGAAGTCTGTTGATACATCTAGCCTTAAAAAAGATGCTAAAATATTGTTTAATATCTTTGATGAGGTTATTCAAGAAATTGGAGTTGAGAATCTTGTATAGTTCATAACGGGCAATGATGCAAGTTATAAAACTGCACAAAAAAAGTTACTGTAGAAGTATGGCTCTTTCTACTGGTCCCTCTTATGTAGCTCATTCCATAAACTTGATGTTGGAGAATTTTTCTAATCCAATACATTTTTCTCTTATCGATGATATTATAAAAAAGGCAAACAAGATAACAAAGTTTATTTATAACCATGGTTGGGTTTTGGCATTGATGAAAAAAGACTTCACCAAAAGTCATGATTTATGTCATCCTGCAATTACAAGGTTTGCGATAAATTTTTTAAGTATTCAATGCTTGCTCCTATTTAAGAGAGAACTCAGACAAATATTTACATGTGATAAACGGATTGCATCAAGTCATTCTAAAAACAACATAGGGAAGGAGATACTTGTGATTATTTTAGAAGATAAAGAGTTTTGGGCTCAATGTCAATTTATTGTTAAAGTTAGTGAACCTTTGGTTAATGTTTTACGACTTGTTGAAAGGCATGAGAAGCCTACAACGAGATACTTATATGATGTAATGGAAAGAGCCAAAGAGAACAGAAAAGCAAGATGCAATAAAAAAGTTAGTGTATTCGGTCCATTCACTATGATCATTGATTATAGATGGGATAAACAGTTTCAGAGTCCATTACATGCGATGAATTGTTTTGTTAACCCTGAAATTTACTCTAACCCCAACTTTAAAAATAAAAATGATGTTGTAAGAGGCTTCAACAGTTGTCTTATGAAAATGGAACTTGATCCTGAAAATAAAGCAAAATCATTGCAAAACTTAACTTGCATAAGAATCCAGTAGATGAGTTTGAACATTCTTTAGCAATCTACTAGCGCGATAAGATTAATCAAAGTATTATCATTTATCAATATTATTTGTTAAATAGTGTGACTTTGTACATTAAATTTTATCTTATTTTATTTTTACTTGCATTTAATTTATAATTTATTATTGCATTATTGTTATAGTTGCATAGTGAACCCAATTTGGTTGCGAGGTTCCAACACTTCAATGGTTTATTGTCGAGTCCTAAGTCAATGTTGTAGTGCAACTGGATGTGAGAAAAACTGGAACACATTTGATTTTATTCATTTAAATAAGAGAAATAAATTAGTGCATAAACGTTTGAATGACTTAATATTTGTTTGTTATAACTTGAAGCTGCAAGAGAGGTAAATTTTTTTAACACTAATATTTTTCACTGTTTAAAAATATATAACATTTTAACTTATGTTTGATTTATTTTGACAAGAGCATAAAAAATGAAAGAGATGCTTTAGATCCAATCAATTTTGAAACTTGATGGAAGAATGGATGAGTGAAGAATCTGAACTTCTTGATAGAGAAGATTTGGATTGGGCAAGTATCAAGAAGCCATTAACCTCACTAAATGAGGAAGACAATGATAATATTGCTGTTGATGTTGATGACGATGGTGACGTCAATGATCCTTATTGTCATTTTGATGAGGATGAGTGATTTTATTTTAATAGTTGGATTAAGAACTTATTTAGTTTTACAAGTATGTATGTGGTAACTTTTTTTTATATGATATTTGTTGTAACTTAAAACTTAAGACCTTATGTTAGCTGCAACTTAAAACTTAAGACTTGTATTGAGTTTATAACTTATTTTGTTGTTATTTTGGAATACAGTTAATGTGTTCTTACTAGATGGAACTCTACATGTTCGATATTTAGTATCACTGAAAAGCACAAACAATCATTTGAACACTACTATGTTTATGTGGATAATGGATTCGTAAATCCCACTAATAATGACTGAAAAAACGCACAAATTTTTGTGAAGTTATTATAAATTTGTTATAATATTACATTGAACATTTTTTGTTCTTTGGATATGATGACTAAAGTATATTTTCATGAGCTCTACACAATTAATGATGCATTAAATGATAGTTACACAAGTTATAATATTATCACTAGAACCCTGGAAAATAACATGAAAAGTAGGTATGACAAGTATTGGATAGTAGATATTAGTTCAACTTAATGATATATATTATTTTTTGTACTTGATCCAATCGCGGTAGCATAAATAATCAAAGATAATAAATAAATAATCATACACGCATACAATAAATGGTTTCATATACTCAATAACAGATGGAAAAAGATTTTATGAGTTGTAATGTCGGTACAACCCAAGGGGATGATGGCGACTCTTCTTTTATTCCAATGGATGTGGAGGAGTCTTCCAACCCCTTCATCCATATATTCACAACACCCTACTCACTTTATATCACCTTTACTTAGGAAATTTAAAAAAAAAAAAAAACACCTATCAATTAATCGATTGTATGGAAAAACTTTATTATAGTGGAACTTATTGATCTTAATATCCCAAAAGCTCAGTGCAATTATTATGTTAAACTCTACAATTGCTACTACAAGAATTGTACTTCATCCATGATACACTACTTCCAAAATGCATGTAAGACTTCCACTTTTAGAATTAAAGGAGTTCGAAAAAGTTAAATCTCTAGTGTTAAGAGGGATGTGGTGAGAACAGTGTAATTCACTTGTGAAATATAATGCAATAAAACTTAGAGTGTCAATCGTTAAGTTTATAATTAGGTATGAATGCCTTTTAGGCTAATAAAGATTGAAAGCTTTGTTGATTACGTTGTTGATTTGATGCCTAGATTTATATTGTTATCTCAAATCACTTTAGGAAGGGATTGTATTAAGCTGTATAACAAAAAGAAGATACAACAAGAACCATGGGTAATAATATTAAAAGTAATTATGAAAAGTATTGAGATAACACAGATAGGTTCAACTTGATGATATATATTGCTTTTATGCTTGATCCAATTGTAGTAGAATAAATAATCAAATACAATAAATAAATAATCATACACACATACAATAAATGGTTTCATGTACTCAATAACAGATGAAAAAAGATTTTATGAGTTGTAATGTCTGTACAACCCAAGGGGTTGATGGTGATTCTTCTTTTATTCCTATGGAGTATAGTAGTCTTCCAACCCCTTCATCCACATATACAAAACAACATGCTCAATCTATACCACCTTTACCCAAGAAATCTAAAAAAACACATATTAATTAATTGATTGTATTGAAAAAGTTTACTAGAGTGGAACCTACTGATCGTAATAATACAAAATTTCAGTGCAATTATTATAATAAGTTATACGATTGCTACTACAAAAATCACACTTTAAAATTAAAGGAGTTCAAAATAGTGAAACCTTCAAAATACATGTAAGACTTTCCCCTTTAGAGTTAAATGAGTTTAAAATAGTCATACCTCAAGTGTTAAGAGGAATGTCAAGGGAAGAGTATGTAGTCCACTTGTGAAGTATGATACAAAAAAATTTTGAGTACTAACCATAAAGTTCTTTATTTTGTATGAATGCCTTTTAAGCTAGTAAAGAACGAATGGTTTATTGATTACGTGGTTGATTTATAATTTAGATTTATGTTATCATCCTAAATCACTTTAAGAAGGAATTGTATTTAACTGTATAACGAAGAGAAGATACAACTAAAGAAATTATTGGATAGTCAAAAAGTTTGTCTGACAAAAGATATGTGGACATCGTTGCAAAATATGAATTATATGTGCATTACCGCACATTTTATCGATTGTAATTAGAGATTGTATAAAAAAATAATCACGTTTTGCCACATTTTAGACCATAGAGACAAACCTATTCGGAGGGTGTTAGACTTAGTGTTGCATGTTTGAGGGATTAATAAGATTTTAACAATGATTGTTGATAACGCTTCCTCTAATGATTGTGTAGTTGATTACATGAGAATGATGATAAATGATAGTGATTGTACTATATTGAGTGGTGAGTTTCTTCACATGTGGTATACTACCCGTATATTAAATTTGATTATTATGACGTATCTATGCTTCAATGCTTGGATGATGGTGGCTCTATGCTTAATATGGTGCACATGGAATGAAAGAAATGATCATTATTTCGACAATAGGGAATGCTCTATGGAAGATTTTAGCGATTTTTTCTTTCATACATTCTTGCTTTGGGCTTCTTCCATCGTTTTGAATGGAACGAATTTTAATGACTTTTACTCTACTTTTCGTAGCATGTAGTTTGTAATTAGGCTCTCTTTTGTATTCTCCCTATGTACTCGAGCTTTGCCAAATTACGTGGATTAATATTTTTCTTACTTATAAAAAAAAATTCGATTGTTATGGATAGTTTGAAAGATATTTTTGAGTTGGTGACAAAGATTAGAGATGCCATCAGATATGTAAAATTTCACCATCAACATTTGCCAAGTTCAAGATTTGTGCGGTAAAGGAAAAGTTTAAAAGGAGGATGATTTGCTTAGATGATCTAACTAGATGAAACTCTACGTATTTGATATTTAGTACTGCTAAAAAACACAAACAAGTTTATGAATATTATTATGTGTAGGTGGATAATAGACTTGTAAATTCTTGTAATGACGATTAGAAAAATACACAATTTTTTGTAGAGTTGTTGTAAAGTTTTATGATATTACATTGAATATTTTTTATTCTTTGTATGTGGCGACAAATGTATATTTTCAAAAATTCTACAAAATTCAAGATACATTAAATGATATGTATACGAGTTATGATATTATCACAAGGACCATTGATAATAACGTGAAAAGTAAGTACGACAAATATTGGGATAGCACAGATAGGTTCAATTTGATGATATATGTTGCTTTTATGCTTGATCTAATCACAGTAGAATAAATAATAATAAAAAATAAATAAATAATCATATACACATACATTAAATGGTTTCGTATATTTAATAACAAACGAAAGAAGATCTTATGAGTTGTAATGTCAGTACAATCCAATGGATGATGGTGACTTTTCTTTTATTCCAGTGGATGTGGAGGAGTATGGCAGTCTTTCAACCCCTTCATCCACATATTCACAATACCTTGCTCACTCTATACCACATTTACACAAGAATAAAATAAACACCTATCAATTAATCGGTTGTATGAGAAAATTTTACTAGAGTGGAACCTATTGATTGTAATAACCCAGAAACTCAGTGCAATTATTGTGTAACAGCCCGCTAGAAATTCAATGGTGAAATTTCTATAGACTTTAGAAATCTCGTGAAAACTCCGTAAGTTTTCACGAATCGACTAATCGCATAGGTTTTAGTCAGTGAAACCCTCAATGATTGGAATCTATTTGAAACTCCAAAAACTTGGTTGAAACCGAAACCCTAAACTGTTTCCCCAAACCCTAAAGTTGGCCTTCAAGCCCTTTTGATCCAATTTCTAGCATTGTGTTTAATCACTTGATGAAATCACTTCCACATGCTATTAATTTCTCAAATTCTTATTATGACATCTTTATCCAACATTTTAAACCTTGGAAATTTGTTTGGGCCAAGAAAAATTGGATTTGGGCTTGATAGCATCTCAAACCCTAACCAAATCTCATTTAAACCCTAAATTGAAGTCCACTTGGTTGAGGCCCACTAAGGCCCACGAATTTGGCCACCTTGGCAAAGCTCCTTGGAGAAGCTTCCTCCCCCACTTGTTAGACCATTCATTGCATCAAGTTGCACTCAATAATATGGAGGAACCCACCCCATCAAGTCCCATGTCTCATAGCTTTTGTAGGTTGTCCTTTGCCCCCCACTATCCTCTACCTTATCACATGTCTACACCTCCACTCAATGATTTTTAAGGTCTATATATTCCCCCTGAAGAAGGCTTGAGTCGTGCAAGACTCACTTACTTCACTTTAATCATTTCTTCACCCCGTTCTTAGAGAGAAACCCAAAAGAGCTCTCTCGGGCAGATTTCTGTGTCTTTTTGTGTGGAGATTATCGACCCTTTGTAAGTATTTTTACACAATGACTCCTTCATAAAAGTTGTTCCTCTTTGAGTCTAGTTTCCGTAGATATATTTTTCGTATCATTCCATGGTCATTTGGTCAGTCAAAAGTATTTGTAACCATGGAAAGGTCATTCTGGGCGTGAATCTGGAGAGTATGTTATGTTTTGGAGTTTTTGACCAAGCTAATGGGCATATCTTGGTCCGAAAATTTTATGGAGTGTTGTTAGAATGTGTTTAAGAGTTTTCATTGAAGTTTTGTTGCATGAATAAAGCTTTTGATGATATATTTTCTTAGATCTAGAAACTCGAAAACTGGAAGTGGAAAAACAGTTTTTATTTGGAGAAAGTTTGAATATTTCGTGGTTTGATCTTACTCTAATGGCTTTGATATTTTATATGATGATCATAAGTCTCTTATTTTCATGTTAGGATGTTATTTTGGAGATATTTAGCATTAGTTTAAAAGATATGATTTTTCTATGCAAGAGAATTTCGGTTAGGCCTAAGATTTGATGTTTTTAGGTTAGATCCATGTTTTGTTGGGTTTTAGCCATGTGATTTTAATTTTGATGGTTGGATATTCTTTAAGACACGTTTTTAAACCATGTGATACTTTATTTCAAAGACCTCACCTTCTTAAGCCATTGATCAAGAGATTTATCAAAGCTAGTTAAGAAAAAGTTTCTGTTTTTGGACTAAGTGTAAAATCAAAAACTCCAAGTGTTATTTTTGTGATTTTGGTGACTTTAGTTTGATGATTTAAAGCATGGTTTATCTGAGGATGATGTTATGAATATGTTAGAAGTAAGATTTGATTTTTTTGGAATTCTTGGTGATGTTTTGATTTAAGGACAAAGCTTGTGATTCAAGTGTTTTGATCTTTTTACAAAAACAAGTTTGGTGTTGATTATAAGTCTTTTCTAAATGGATGTTTTAAGTATGGTTTTAAACCTAGGATTGGAAGATGGTTGGTGCAAAATTTTGGTTTAAGCATGAGTTTTGAAGTTGGAAGGAATTGCAACAAAAATCAAGAGAAATGGCCTATGGATGTTTCGGCCATAGTGTGTTTTTCATAGTTGTGTTTTGTCTTAAATTTTTCTGAGTTAATATTTGAGTTTAAGACAAAATTTACATGAGGAATGTAAATTTTGGAAATTTTTGGAGTTAGGATGTGAAATCCTTAAGTTATGGGTAAAATGGTCGTTTTCCCACATGTAGAGGGTAAAATGATAATTTTACTCTAAGTTAGCTTGTTTTCATGTTTCTAATTGTTAGTAATTAAATTTCTAACTTTTAGAATGACCTTTTACAGTTCCTCGTGTTTCACACTTTATTCTCGTAGAACCCGACGATCTGAGTAAGTTAGCTTCTAACTTACTATCAGTTTATTGTGTATGTATGATGGGTAAGGGAACTACAATTTATGTATGTATGTTATCATATATGTCATGTCATTACATGTTTATCTGTTACGCATGATTTATTCTTTTATGAATATTTATCTGTTACAAAATCTTTTATGTCATGCAATGTTGTATGTTATAAGTATGCCATGTTAAGTATGTCATATGTTACATGTATGTCATGGAATGTTTATGTTTAAATCATATTGTGCCATTTACAAGTATACGCCATGTTAGAAAAGTTCATGATATTAAATAATATCTCATGTATTAAGAAAGATAAGATATTTAAGAGTGACACGGACCTAAGCGTGTTCACCACAAGTTATGTTAAGGATGGCACGGACCTAAGCGTGTTCATCACAAGTTATGTTAAGGGTGACACGGATCTAAGCATGTTCACCACAAGTTATGTTATGCGGTGCCACGGACTCAAGCGTGGTTCACCTTATGTAAAGTTCATATAAGTTTCAGATCATGTTCAAGTTAAGTTATTCATGTCAATCACGACCCTAAATGCTAGGATGGGGTAATATCCTAGTGGAACTCCTTTGTTCACGCTGGAGTGTCTAAATAGGTGTGAAATTCCCTGGGTTGACGAAGTACAGTCAACAGGTTGCGAATGGGGCCTAAGTAACTGGTCACCGGAGCGCGCCAGGCACTAACGCCGATGGTGCCATATTTTATGTTACGTGTATTCATGGGGCCACAACAACTGTGGAGCATGAAGTATGGGGCCACAACAACTGTGGAGCATACACTACGTGAGACACAGCAATTGTGACACGTAGAATACGTGGGGCCACAACAACTGTGGAGTACGTATTAACGCACTCACAGCTGGTCTAGATACCTGTGTTGTGATGCGGTAATCGGCAGGGACACACGGCTCTAGGGGACCCGTGTAGCACCCATATGGTTACGTTATTAATCAAGACAATTAAATAAGATTCCAAGTTCATGTATTTCATGTTCAAGTCATATTTCACGTTACGTTATGTGTACGTTCATGTTAAACTTAAAGTTCAAGTACATGTTATGTTTCAAGTTCACATCCATGCTATGATTTAAGTTCATGTCACGTTAAGCTAAGCTTCTGTTTCAGTTCAATTATGTCAACTCATGCCATGTTATGTCATGTCACATTATGCTTATTATTTTATGCCATGTTATGTCAAGTTATGTTATGTTTACTTTCAATTTTGATGGTGCATTCATACCTTTATTTCTATGCATACATCATTAACCTGTGTGAAAGTTTTCTGTTAACTTGCTGAGATTTGTAATCAAATCTCACCATGGTAGTCCCAACTACCATTTTTTCCCCGAATGGTAGGCGATGTGTCAGGTTCAGAACAAGGAGCAAATACCGATAGGCTGGAGGATGTTGACTAGACGCCGCAGATGCGATGCAGAGTTTTCAGCTTCTATAGTTAGTTTCTTTTGGGACAGTATTCTAACCTTGTTAATTGAGTTACGCGAGTTACTCGATGAACTGGTTCAATAAGTGTATTTTGGTACTGTAATATAGAGTCTAGTCACCATGTTTTGAGATTACAGTCTTCTGAGACCCGTACTGTAATCGTGGTTATTTATTTTAGTATGCATGGATTATGTTTTAATTATTTGGAATGTTATAAGTTCGGTGCATAGTATAAAAATAAAAAAAAAAGAATTATCCGCTGCGAATATTGCATAATGCTAGATGCATGTTAGGAACATTGCATCCTATATGTCATGTACGGGGGCAGGTAACCTTGTGTTACATGTCCCGACGTTTCAGATGTCCGTCCGATCCCAAACGGAAATCTGAGGGCGTCACATATTGTACTAAGTAATACAGTTGCTCCCACAAGAATTGCACTTCATCTACGATACACTAACTCCAAAATGTATGTAAGACTTCCACTTTTAGAGTTAAAGAAGTTCAAAAAAGTCAAATCTCTAGTGTTAAGAAGGATGTGGTGAAAAGAGTGTGTAATATACTTGTGAAGTATGAGACAGAAAAACTTAAAATGTCAACCGCTAGGTTTATAATTAGGTGTGAATGCTTTTTAGACGAACAAAGATTGAAGGGTTTATAGATTACGTGGTTGATTTGGAGCTTATATTTATATTGTCATCCCGAACCACTTTAAGAAGGTATTGTATTAAGTTGTATAACGAAAAGAAAATATAACTAAAGAAATTGTTGGATGGTCAAAAAATTTGTTTGACCACTGATATATAGACATTGGTGCAAAATATAAACTATATGTACATTATCAAATATTTTATCAATTGCAATTGGAGATTGTATAAGAAAATAATTAAGTTTTGCCAAATTTCAGACCATAGAGACAAAATTATTGAGAGGGTGTTGGACTTGGGATGCATGATTAGGGTATTAATAAGATTTTGCCAATAATTGTATATAACGCATCCTTTAATGATTGTGTTATTGATTACATAAGGGGAAAGATAAATGATAGTGATTATACTACATTAGGCGGTAAATTTCTTCACATGTGGTTTATTGCCCGTATATTAAATTTGACTGTTATGGATGGTTTGAAAGATATTTATGAATTGGTAACAAATAATAGAGATGCCGTCATATATGTGAAATCTTTACTACTAAAATTTGTCAAGTTCAAGGTTTGTGCGGTAAAGTAAAATATTAGAGCGATGATGATTTGCTTAGATATTCTTACTAGATGAAACTTTACATATTTAATGTTTAATACTGCTAAAAAACACAAACAAGATTTTGAACACTATTATGTGTATGTATATAATGAATTCACTAATCCCACTAGTAATAATTATAAAAATGCACAAATTTTTAGAAAATTATTGTAAATTTTTTATGATATTACATTGAACATTTCTGATTCTTTGTATGTGACGGCTAGTGTAAATTTTCAGGAATTCTGCAGAATTCAACATGCCTTAAATCATATGTGCACGAGTCATGATATTATCACTAGAACCATGAGTAATAATATGAAAAGTAAGTATGACAAGTATTGGATAGCATATATTGGTTCAACTTGATAATATCTGTTGCTTTTGTGCTTGATCCAATGGCGGTAGCATAAATATTCAAAGATAACAAATAAATAATTAAACACATATACAATATATGATTTCATATACCCAATAATAGATGGAAGAAGATTTTATGAGTTGTAATGTCGGTACAACCCAAATGGTTGATAGTGATTCTTATTTTATTACTGTAGATGTGGATGAGCATGGTAGTCTTCCAACCACTTCCTTCACATATACGTAATATCATGCTCACTGTATACAATATTTACCCAATAAATACAAAAAAAAAAAAAAAAACACATATCAATTAATCAGTTGTATGAGAAAAGTTTACTAGAGTGGAACCTATTGACCATAATAACCCAAAAGCTAAGTGCAATTATTATACTAAGTTATATAGTTACTACTATAAGAATGACACTTCATCTATGATACACTACCTTCAAAATGCATGTAAGACTTTTCCTTTTAGAGTTAAAGGAGTTTTAAAAAGTCAAATCTCTAGTATTAAAAGGGATGTGGAGGGAAGAGTGTGTAGTGCACTTATGAATTATCATGCAGAAAAAACTTAGAGTGTCAATCGTTAAGTTTTTTAGTAGGTGCGAATGCCTTTTAGGCTAGTAAAGAACAAATGGTTTATTAATTACGTGATTGATTTAGAATCTAAATTTATATTGTCATCTCAAACTAGTTTAAGAATGAATTGTATTAAGCTGTATAACAAAGAGAAAATTCAACGAAAGAAATTGTTGGATGGTTAAAGAGTTTGTTTGACCACTGATATGTGGATGTCGATGTAAAATATGAACTATATGTACATTATTGCACATTTTATCGATTGCAACTAGAGATTGTATAAGAGAATAATCAAGTTTTGCCAAAGTCCAGACCATAGAGATGAAACTATTAGGAAGGCATTGGACTTGAAGTTGCACGATTGAGAATTAATAAAATTTTAGCAATGACTGTTGATAACGCCTATTCTAATATTTATGAGTTTGTAACAAAGATTAGGGATGCTAACAGATATATGAAATCTTTATCATCAATATTTGCCAAGTTTAAGATTTGTGCGGTAAAGGAAAATATTAGAGGGATGATGATTTGTATAGATGTTCTTACTAGATGGAACTTTACATATTTGATGTTTGGTACAGCTGAAAAATATAGATAAAGCTTTGAACACTATTATGTGTGTGTGGATAATGGATTCGTGAATCCTACTAGTGATGAGTGAAAAAATGCGCATATTTTTGTAAAGTTTTTGTAAATTTTTTATGATATTATATTGAACATTTCTAGTTCCTTGTATGTGATACCTAATGTATATATTCAGGAACTCTACACAATTAGAGATGTATTAAATGATATGTGCATGAGTCATGATGTTATTATTAGGACCGTGGGTAATAACATAAAAAGTAAGTATGACAAGTATTAGGTAGCAGATATTGGTTCAATTTGATGATATATATTGTTTTTGAGCATGATCCAATCGCTGTAGCATAAATAATAAAAAGTAACAAATAAATAATCATACACATATAATAAATGGTTTCATGTACTTAATAAAAGATGGAAGAAGATTTTATGAGTTGTAATGTCGATACAACCCAATAAGGCTGTACACCAAACCGAAAAACCGGCATACACCGACGGAGACCGACCTTTGGACGTCGGAACTGGCCAAAACCGGTGAAGAACCGGTCGACGGTTGAGTTAAATATATAGGAACTAACGTCGGCCGGTTTGGTTCGCGGTTCGACTCCAGGAAAAACCGCTGAACCGACCGACGTAAGCTATGACCTTTTTTTTTTTTTTTCCCCTACCTATAGAGAAACAACGCCATTTCACTTTAATGAGTGAAACGACGTCGTTTAAGACCCTTGGTGCCGTTTGGCTTAAGTCAAACGACATCGTTCTAAAATGGCATTAAACGAACTCTCCCCTTCCTTCTTATCCGTCTTCTTCTTCAAGCTCTAGGGTTTTTTTTTTTTTTCTTTTCTATCAGAGCTTCTTCGCACACCCATGGCAGAGTCGCAGATCAAAGACCGCGCTGATGCTAGTTGAGATCGATGGAATCGGTTTTCTCTCCCATAGTCGATCAATTTCGACCGGTTGTAAGCAATGTTCTCCCACGTCGATGGGGTTTTGGTTTGGCGCCGAAACCGACACCAACGCATCGGTTTTCAGCCCTATAACCCAAGGGATTGATGGTGACTCTTCTTTCATTCTAGTGGATATTTAGGAGCATGGTAGTTTTCCAACCCTTTCATCTACATATACACAATACTTTGCTCACTCTATACCACCTTCAACCAAGAAATCCAAAAAACACCTATCAATTAATCTGTTGTATGCGAAAATTTTAGTAGAGTAGAACCTATTGACCGTAATAACCCAAAACCTCAGTACAATTATTGTGCTAAACTATATATAGTTGCTACTACAGAATTACACTTCATTCATGATGCATTACCTCCAAAATTCATGTAAGACTTTTCCTTTTAGAGTTAAAGCATTCAAAAAATTCAAATTTTTAGTGTTAAGAGGAATGTGGAGGGAGGAGTGTATAGTCCACTTGTAAAGTATAATGTAGAGAAACGTAGAGTGTCAACCGCTAAGTCTTTTATTATGTGTGAATGCCTTTTAGGCTAGTGAGGAACAAATGTGATATGAACTGGTTGGATTGAAATCTCTTGAATCCACAATCAATTTAAAAACCCACCCAAGAAAGCCAATAATCAAGTCAATGAAAAATTTAGACATATTAAAATCCCGTTTTAAGAACCTAGATCTGAATAATCTAGACCCGATGAAAGCTTGTTTCAAAAACTTCGATTGAAGAGTGAACGCCACAATGGTTTTTGTCTTTGATAAGTTCAAAAGTTCATTCAAGACACAAGAGGAGTAAAACTCAAGTCACATGAAAATATTCATCAACAGTCTAAAAAATGCAATGGGCAACTACATGAGTATTTAAACCCTTCTCAAAAACCCTATCCGAAAAATAAAGGGCTTCCTAAGCTACCCTATGGTCGGCGCTCCCTCTAGCAATGCATACAATAATTTTCTTTTAAAACTCTAGTTCAACAAAATAAAACATTTATGAACCAAAAATCCTTAAACCCAATTATTCTAGACTAATTCTTATAACTAATAAAATAAGCCATTTTAATTAATTAAAAAGTCCAAGACCTTCAATCATATAACATAACAATAGGCCCAAGTAATAAATATGTGGTCGTGTCGCCCCTTTCCATAGCTTGTATCACATGCATCAGAACTGGTTCTCCTTCTTTCAAGCCCATCTTGAATGTTAGACTCTTACTAGTTTTGTTCTAAGTGGATTGTACCAATTCTCGCATTGCTTCCTTTAACTTCCTAGCTCTTGGTCTTATGATTGGCCCATCTGGAATTTGCAAGGGATTTTTAAGACTCAGTCCACCTTAGGACTCATTAGAAGGGTTTATTGATTACGTGGCTGATTTGGAGTTTAGACTTCTATTGTCATCCCAAACCACTTTAAGAATGGATTGTATTAAACTATATAACGAATAGAAGATACAACTATTAAATTTTTGGATAGTCAAAGAATTTGTCTGAACACTGGTATGTGGACATTGATGCAAAATATGAACTATATGTGCATTATCGCACATTTTATCGATTGTAATTAGAGTTTGCATAAGAAAATAATCTAGTTTTGTCAAATTCAAAACTATAGAGACAAAACTATTGGGAGGGTGTTGGACTTAGGTTTGCATGATTGGTGAATTAATAAGATTTTGATAATGAGTGTTGATAACGTCTCCTCTAATGGTGTTGTTCTTGATTACATAAGAAGTAGAATAAATGATTGTGATTGTACCATATTGGGTGGTATGTTTCTTCACATGTGGTGTATTGCCCATATATTAAATTTGATTGTTATGGATGGTTTGAAAAATATTTATAAGTTGGTAACAAATATTAGAGATGTCGTTAGATATTTAAATTCTTCACCATCAACATTTGTCAAGTTTAAGGTTTGTGCTGTAAATGAAAAGATTATAGAGAGAACGATATGCTTAGATTTTCTAACTAAATGGAACTCTATATTTTTTATGTTTACTACTGCTGAAAAACACAAACAAGTCTTTGAACGCTATTATGTGTATGTGGATAATGGATTCGTGAATCCCACTAATGATAACAGGAAAAATGTACAAATTTTTGTAAAGTTGTTGTAAATTTTTTATGATATTACATTGAACATTTCTGGTTTTTTGTATGATGACTAATGTATATTTTTAGGAACTCTGCACAATTAAACATGCATTAAATAATATGTGCACAAATCATGATATTATCACTAGGACCATGAGTAATAACATGAAAAGTAAGTATAACAAGTTTTGGGATAGTACATATAGGTTTAACTTGATTATATATGTTGCTTTTGTACTTGATTCAATCGCTATAAAATAAATAATCAAACACAACAAATAAATAATCATATACATATATAATAAATGATTTTCTGTACTCAATAATAGATGGAAGAAGATTTTATGAGTTGTAACGCTGGTACAACCTAAGAAGTTGATAGTGACTCTTCTTTATTCCTATGGATGTAGAGGAGTATGGTAGTCTTCCAACTCCTTCATCTACATATACACAATACCTTGCTCACTCTATTACGCATTTACCCAAGAAATTAAAAAAAACACCTATCAATCAATCGGTTGTATGAGGAAATTTTACTAGAGTGAAACCTATTGACTGCAATAATCCAAAAGTTCAGTGCAATTATTCTGCTAAGCTATACAGTTGTTACTATAAAAATGACACTTCATCCATGATACGCTACCTCCAAAATGCATGTAAGACTTTCCCTTTTAGAGTTAAAGGAGTTCAAAAAAGTCAAACATCTAGTGTTAAGAAGGATGTGAAGGGAAGAGTGTGTAGTTTAGTTGTGAAGTATGATGCAGAACAACCGCTAAGTTTTTTATTAGGTGTGAATGCCTTTTAGGCTAGTGAAAAACGAAAAGGTTATTGATTATGTGGTTGATTTGAAGTCTAGATTTATATTGTCATCCCGAACCACTTTAAAAATAGATTATATTAAACTGTATAAAGATAAGAATATACAACTAAAGAAATTGTTGGATGGTCAAAGAGTTTGTTTGACTATAGATATGTGGAAGTCGGTGCAAAATATGAATTATCGCATATTTTATCGATTGCAATTAGATATTGCATAAGAAAATAATCAACTTTTGCCAAATTTCTGACTATAGAGACAAAACTATTAGGAGGGTGTTGGACTTGGGGTTGCATGATTGGGGGATTAATAAGATTTTGACAATGACTGTTTATAACGTCTCCTCTAATGAAGTTGTTGTTGATTACATGAGGAGGATGAAAAATGATAATGATTATAATATATTGGGTTTGGGTGGTCCGAAATTGGTTAATGACCAAATAGGTCGACATCCAGGAGTTGGAAGAATAAATATAGTCGATTGACCTTGAAGGTAAATTTGAAACTTGAAATCTTGTTTGTATTAGGTTATTATCTATATAACTCAGTTTTTAATATTTTTCGATGATTATCTAGTTTCATCTTCAACTAAGGCTGCTGTGAGTCTCTCTTCCCATTCTGCCCCTTCTCCAATTATTCATCTCGTATTTTTTATGTATAATTTTTGTATTCATCTTTCAACTTTATTTTTTTTGTATACTTTTTTGTGTTTATCTTTCAAATTAATTACAAGAAGTTTCTTCAGGTTTTGTTATATATCTAGATATAGATATAGATATGTATGCATGTAACTCTAGCTGATATGTTGCTATTTCACTAGTTTTCCTGATTTTTTTAATTAATTTAAAGTCGTATGGATCTTGGAGCCCAGGACAAATGATGAGTTTAGGGGCCCTCCCAGAAAACAATTTGTCAGCATCATACGATGAGTCCATATGTATTTCTCCATTTACTATGCATGATCTTGACCAATGTGTAGTCTTTATTACCTTGCATATTTGGACATAGATACTTCATCAAGTGGAAAATTAAAAAATAAAAAAAATAAAAATAAACTGCCAACACACACATGCAGATGCTAAACCAATAAACATATGATAACGATATTTCTTAATAGAATTAAACAAATTTGGCTTTCTTACCAGAAATATTTGTCATGATGTTATTTTTGGTGAGTGCTATAAAAATGAATGTTTCAAAACATCCAAAACTATCTGGTTACTGTTGAATTATAATAACATATAATTATCAAGGTTAATTAGCGATCATCAAGAACTTGAGTTGGGATTGGGGTAAGAAGTGATTGGAACTAGAAGTGAATCTATCTTTGAAATGTTATTAGAAACATGTTCATTCTTATCTTAACACTATTGAACCTCTTAATTATTTTATACTGTCAATTTCTAACCTTTACGAAGTACGATTTCATCCAATAAGCAATTGAAAAGGAAAGAGGGGATATTCAAAAGCAATTAATTAATTTATTTATGTGCCAATTTCCCATTCTTTTTTTTGGCATCCATATGAATATAATTATTTATCATCAATTTCATCAAAAAATTTCTAAGCTATTGATAATATGTGGGTCTCACTTTGTTTAGCAAACTTGTTATATTGTTCAAGTGAATTGGCAGGAAAATCTAAATTCAATTAATAGGGTGGGGTAGAAAGTCTTCTCTTTACCATCTCCTAAAAGGCGATACATGTGAAATGTGATAGTCTTCTCCTACTTCTCAAGGATTAGGGGAAGGAGCATCCGATCGCTACGGTGGTCGGAGCAGTGGAGAATTGGGTTTAGCTCTACTCTCGAAAGATAAAGATGAAATAGAGATACAAAATTTTTCTTAATGGCATGTGAATGCAAAAGTGAAAGAAGGAATCAGTGGGGAATGGGTGTTCATTGGCTTCTCTAGACATCCTGGTGTTGGGAAGAGAAGATTTTCTTGGGAGTTATTGGCAAGGTTAAAGCTAGTAGATGGGAAAACATGGTGTGTGGCTGGTGATTTCAATGAAATACTATCTTGAGATGAAAAGATAGGAGGGAAGTTAAGAGCTGAAAATTTAATGGTTTGGTCTCGTGGGGCTTTGGAAGAAAACAAATTGTATAAGAAAAATACTTTAGCTTTAAAGAGGTTACACAAAAGTAAACCCACAAACTCATGTGGTACGTCCGATTGTAAAGTTACTTTTATTATAAAGTAGATCTAATAGATTTCATGAAACCACATCAGTTTGTAGGTTTACTTTATGTAATCTATTTATGTCTATAGCAATTCTTTTTGTATAATGTAGGCCATGTGGGAAACCCATTCACGTGGAGTAATAGGCTTATCACACTTTTACAAAGGAGGTGCTAGATTGATATTTGGTTAATAATGAATGGAAAGCTATGTTTAAAGAGATATTGGTGGAGGGGTGATTGAGCTGAGATATTGCATATTTTAGCTATTTAAAACCAATGTATTTCAATTGCTTCGTGACATTATTTATTGGTTTTAGATGGAAAAATAGTTAATAAGCATAAATTCAAGTTATGATTTTTAAATTGATTAATATAATGTTTATGCTTAATTTTATAACTGTGGTTTAATTGGACAATATTTCCTCACATATATAATATATTTTTAATAATCTATTTTTTTTTCTTGTTAATTTATTTCGAGTGTTATTTCCTTATTTTCAGTTTAAATAAAAATCAAAGGAGATCCGATTCTGAGCCACGGCGCATGCTATATGAGTTTTTCAAAGCAGTGGATTTGAAGAATTGTCGGAATGAAAATCATGGAGCACGTCGAATGAAGAAAAAAAAAACTGCTATTCGACGAAAATCGTTCCGTCGGCAATTGTTATTTTTTTTTTCATCTTTTGGGAAGTGTACTGGACCCACGACTGCTGGGTTAACTTTTCGGAAAGGAAGGACAGATGCATATGCTTTAAACGGAGAAGGACTTCGTCTGGGTTTTATCTCACTTCACGGAAAAGGAGCTGCTTGTGTTTTACGGAAAAACAAGAAGGGATGAACTGAAGGGTGGCTGGTTCACTTCGTCTGGCTTTTGGAAGATCTACAGACGGACAGAGACGGAAAGGAGACCAAATGAAATAGGAAAGGAGCTGCTGGACTGCAGCAGACGACGTGATAAGGAGAGGCTCTTACGAAAATAAAAATAAAAAAATGAAGTAACGCACGCGTAGAGGGGGCTAGCACAGTTTACGCAACATGCTGCTTCTTTGATCACATCACACGGAATTCTCTTCACTTGGATAGCAGCAAAAAAGAAATCAGCACACATGCACCGAACACATGCATCATTCACGGATGAAAGCAGTTCGGCACATGCAGAAAACTTGGACCACGGCAGCAGCAACTTGCACCTGCAGAAAAATACACAAACACATGCAGAAAGTCAAGCAAAGAAAGCAGAAATCAAACATCACAGCACCTTCACCTCAATGCAGAAAATCACAGAAGAAACCAGCACATGCAAGCTGGAACTCAAACCAAGCACATGCAAGCAGAAAATTAAAACTCAAACATGCAGAAGCTGAAATCACGGCTGGGAAAGTTAAAACAAGCTAAAACACAACACATGCACCTGGACAGCAGCAAATCACGGCACACTTACGGAATGCAGCAGAAAACAGAAAGAAAAATAAGGAGGAACGGACAGAATTGTTGGTGCAGCTAAAGTGGACTATCTCGATGATGTTTTCACGTTGGCTACTCTATTTAAAGGAGTTTCTCGTTTGGAAGAGAGAGACCGGATGGAAGAGGATTTTTTTTCTTGTATTCAGCTTTACGTTGCATTAAAAAAAAATACTCTGTTTTCTTGTTACAATTTTCTGTTTATTTTCATTAGGCATCAGTTTTTTTTTTTACAGCTTTCATTTGAATCCTAAGGAAGCAAGCTTTCTTTCCACGTTATAGAGAAACTCTCTGTTTCTTATTCAATTCCATTTTCTATTTTTTTTTCGGTATTCACAGAACCAAGCGACAGCTTTAGTTTTTCTTCATCATTTTATTTTTTGTTCTTTTCTTTAGCTTGTTGGAGAGCTGCAGACCTAAGGAAGGGGTTTACAGTTTTCTTTACAGTTTTATTTGTTCTTTTGCTTTGAATTTTTTACTCATGTTATTTGTTTGTTTTGCTTGATTAGTTCTATGCACTCTGTTTCTTTCGTTCGATTCAGTGAGAACTATGTCTCTCACTAGTTAGGAGCGGAACCATAGCATTGTGTAAAAAAATAAAAAAAAATAAAAATAAAAAATAAAAAAATAAAAATAAACATAGATAGATTTTATTTAAAAATGCTTTTACATAAACTTGAGGTTCTTAGCCTCAGATTGGAGACGCTCATTCTCTTCATACAAAATCATGTCATCCCTATTCATGGGAACTGGCAAGCGGAATGAAGAATCCAATAGAGATTTCAACTGTTTATTCTGCTGCCGAAGGATTCCTTCCCTTGTGTGAGACTCTTGAACAATTCGTTGAAGTACAGCAATTTGTTCTTTAAGCCTTTCAACCTCATGGTTTTTGGCTTGTACCCGCTGGGAAAAAGCAACAATAGAGGATGAGTAGCGAGTTCCGAGACTCACCAAGTCGTAGATAGCATCGGAGTCTGACTTATTAGCCATGCTATTATTTTCTTGCTGCAACATGGCACCAATGGCAGCTGCAGAAAGGACAGGAGGTTGAGATGTAGAAGAATGAGCCATTGAGAAAGGGATTGAGAACTTAAGGCGAGAATGTTGAAGGAATGCAGATGAGTGATAGAGATAAGAAGAAAACTTGATGCGGATTGAATGAACTTTGAGACTGATTTTATAGAGAGAGCATGAAGAACAAGTCCGGAGCCTTCAATCTCGTTTGTCAACAACATCAGGCGTTTATTTTCAAATCTCTAGCCACACTTGTCTGGTCACGGACGGATCCACCGAAAAAATTAAAAAAATATAAAAAAAAAAAAAAAAAAAAAAATTTCTGTTGTGAGGTGTATTGAAACATAAATGATTAACACACACTTCTGGCATTTTTGTGAAATTTGAGTATCTTGGTGGAGTAGTTGAGCGGAATTATTTTGTGAAGATTTATTTTCAACCCTAAGCATAGAGCATGACTTATGATGCATCACATTTTGTTGAAGAGTGACTTGAAACACCGGGATGCGATATTTACAGAAATGAGAATTAGTATGATTTATATAGAATGAAGGGCAAGTTTTGAAAGAACATTTTGCACATGCTTACACTCGTAGTGTTCCTCACTAATGTTCATTGATTTAAAATAGGAGAAGTAAACTGCAGAACTACCGAGCCATGGCCAAAAAAAAAAAAAAAAAAAAAGAAGAAGAAATAAAGGCGGCTTAGTGAACTTTCCTAAGTAAAAAGGGCTAGAAACAGTTACCCAAGACTTTGGGGGTTGAGTGTCCAACCTTTAAAAACAGAGCTGGCGTGAAAACTGCTAGTTCCTTGGGCTCTGAGGTAGTTAGAATCAACAATGATTAATCTTAAGGTTGAAAAATCCTATGACAAATCATGGCTAGTAATGAGGAACACACAACCAGTTTAGCTTCACACACACATTTGAGTCCTGAGATATTTGCCTTAATTCTATGTGAAAGATTGTTGAAGATAGTCTTGGTGGGTATAACCCTTGGGGGTTGAGTAGTAACGTGTCACTTTTGTGAGAATTCAGAATTGAGTTTGATTGTTTTTGTTTGAATTTCGATCTTTATGCAATATTCATCTCAATTAATTTTCACTATTTTGCTCAAGGATTAGCAAAAAGCTAGTTAGGGGGAGTGATTGAGCTGAGATATTGCATATTTTAACTATTTAAAACCAATGTATTTTAAATTCCTCATGACATTATTATTGGTTTTAGATGGAAAAATGGTTAATAAGCATAAATACGAGTTGTGATTTTTAATTGATTAATATCATGTTTATGCTTAATTTTATAAACTAAGATATAATTGGGCAATATCTTTTCAAATATATAACATATTTTTGATATTTATTTTTTGAGTGTTATTTCTTTCTTCATATTTTCAGCTTGAATAAAATTCAAAGGATGGTTGGACCAGAAAGTTGAGAGGTTCCGTATTTGATTCATTGAAGAGAGAACGTGGTGGAGTTGGTGGTGATTTATTTTTCTCTTGGTGACCGAGGATTTGCTAGAATAAAAAGAGAGAATCAGTCAAAGAAAGGGAGCAAGAGAAAAGAAAGAGATAGGAGAGTTGAATTTGTTGGAATTAAGGGACGTGAGGAAAATCACTCACACTTGCATCAATAACGGCTGGAAAGAAAATGCAAGGCAGCAGCACACAACTCACTCACATGCATCACTTGGGCCCACGGACAGCACCTGCATAAAGTCACACATAAAGCAGTTCACATGAAGAAGCAGACCAGCTCACATGCATAATTGGACAGCAACTCATCAGCTTAACACATGCAACAATCACTACAGGAAAATCACGCACACATGCACTTGGACAGCAACTCACACCTGCAGAAAACAACTCTCATTACACATGCAGCAGAATTTCCACCGAAAGCATGCAGAAAAATGAAGCAGAAAATCAGCAATGCAGAAAATCAGGAAGTTGACAACACATGCAGAAAATCAGATGCAGAAAAACAAGCTGAAATCACTCGGCCAATCAACACTTGCAGCAGAAAGTCAAAACAGGAAAAAGCAAAAGCAACAGCACATGCAACTCACGGCAGCAACTTGCACCTGCAGAAAAAAAACAATCAAAGCTGGAACTCAAATCAGCACATGTAGAAAGCAAAAGGGCAACAAACCGAACACATGCAGTTCTCATTCGGGCAGCATACAAGCATTTCACACGCTGGCACACATGAGGAAAAATAAAGCAAACGGATGCAGAAAATAAAGAGGCACATGCAAAGCAAATCACGGCTCGAATTCATGCACCGAACACAAGCATCAATCACGGGTAAAATGGCACCTCAATGCAGCAACTCTCACACAAGCAGACCCTATAAAACCAAGGGGCTGGAAGCTTAGCAAGACACAAAAATTTTTCTGCACTAGGACTGTTTTTCTGCAGTTTACATAGAGCAGAGAAAAAGCATTGGTTTCTGTTTTCATTTCAGATTTGTTTTTCTCTTCTTTAGAGCAGACGAAACCAAGAGTTTTATTTTGTTTTCTATTTTCAGTTCCTTTTTCCTTTGGGCAGTTTGAGATTTTTTTTTTTTTTTTGCTTTCTTGTTGTTCTTTCTTCTGTCATTTACATTAGAATGCATTAAGCTTATATTACTTTGTTATTTGTTTCCAGCATCATTATTTACGTACTGTTTTTTTTTTAATTGTAGAACTGGGCAGTTTTTATTCTTCTTCTCCTTGCTTTAGTTCGGCTTGTAGTGTTCTTGCCACACTTTAGTTGGCTAGTTTGCAATTTTTTTTTTTTATTTGTTTTTTAGTTAACTTTACGTTGGTTCTAAGGGATGTTAGTTGGCCAGATTTTATATTTTTTTCTTCTTAGATTTACGGATAGAGTGTAGACGGAAGTTAATTTCTAGCTTCATTTTATTTTTAGTTTTATTCTTTACGTTGGGATTTCTTTAGAGAAGCAGGAGAAATCAATTTAATGGTTCTCTTCTTTAGCTTATGCAGTAGAATTCCAGACCAAACGGAGTTAAAATTTTTTTTTCTTCATTTCCGAGTTTCCATTGGTGGCTCGTTTATTGTTTTCTTTCCTGTTAGTTTAGACACATGCAGTAGCTTTCTTTATTTTCCTTTTCGGGTACAAGCCATTGAGTCGGCAATTTCAGTTTCTATTTTATTTTTCATTTTTACCGAACCATTCGGCAGCTTCAGCTTTTATTTTCATTCTAGTTTTCTTTGGTTCCAGACCTTGTTAAATACGGCGAGTTATTTTATTTTTTTTACGTTGTTGTTCTTATTTGGTTCATGTTTCATTTTTATGTTGGATACAATTTTTTTTTTATTCTTACTGTTCTTATTCTCTGTTTACATTTCCTTGTTCCGTTTAGCATTTTAATTGCTTTTTAGTTCATTGTTTCTTTTCTTTCGGATACTTTTCTCTTTTATTTTCTTTGGAGTAGAGCATTTTATTTATTTATTATCTCTCTTTCATTTTATGTTCTTGTGCTATTTTTGTGTATTTTATTTTTGTTATAAATAATGTTTATTTAATTTTCATAACTTTGTGTTGAATCTTTAATTTGGGGTTTTATTTTCAATATTCAGTGCATGTTTTGTCATTTACTTTCTAATCTAGTTTAAATTCTTAATTTAGTTTTATTAATTTCTGAATTTAATCTATTAGTCATTTACATTCAATCCGACAATCAAAAATCTAAAAACATGAATCTAGTCCATGACTAGTAACCTCTCCATCCATTGCACATACCATCCACTTGTTTTCTCTTTGTGAAGTTTTTCACACTTTTTCAACGAGTTCAATTTTTGAGTAACTTTCCCTGAGGAGACGATCTAGGAATTTATTCCTAATTATTACACGACATCCTCCTGCACTTGGGATAGCCTTTGTGCTACTCATTTTTGAGTGAGTCAAGGGGTTTGCTGCAAGAAGTTCAGATCATAAACCAGTTTTGCTGTCTATTATGAGGGTTAGTAAGGAGCAAAGGAAAAGACATTAATCTTTTAGATTCGAGACCAGTTGGATTACAGAGGAAGAATGCGAGAAAATGGTCAAAAAGGTCTAGTCTAAGAAGATGCAATCTCTTGAGCCTATGGTGCAGGTGCAAAAACTTCTAAGACTCTGTAGTGGGACACTGGTGGGGTTGTTCAAGAGAAAAGGTAAAGAAAGGAGTGAAAATATTGATCAGTTGTATGCTAGAATAAAAGATTTACAAGATGTTGAAGGGTCTTATAATACTGAAGAGCTAAAGAAGCTACAGTAGGAAGTGGGAAGGCTTCTGGAACAAGAGGATATAAGATGGACGCAAAGGTAAGTGAAACTAGTATTATTTGGGAGAGACAAAAATACTAAACACTTTCATGCTTGTGCCAATTAAAGGAGGAAGAAAAACCAGATTCTCTCTGTGGTGGATTCTCAATCAAGTCTGAAAGGAGAACAAGCTGAGATTGCAGAGGCCTTTAGACATACTGAAGTATATAAAATAGAAGCTCCTTCCAAAAGGATAATAGAGGATTGTGTGCAATCATTAGAAGCTTGAGTCACAACAAGTATGAACGTTGGATTTGAGTAAAGTTTTACTAGAGAGGAATTGGAGATAGCTTTAAAGCAAATGGAGCTTTTTAAATCTCCTAGACCTGATAGTTACATTGCCTGTTTTTCTTAAGCCTTTTGGAGTATAGTAGATGATGATATAAGTGAGGCAGCTCTAGGCTACTTAAATGGGGTTCAAATGGAAAAGAGAATTACTACATACATAAAGAGATTACACAAAAGTAAATCCACAAAAATTTATATGGTTACATGGGACTCGTTAGATCTACTTTACAATAAAAGTAACTTTACAATTTTACATACTAAATCAAGCCACATCAGTTTGTGGGTTTATTTTTATGTAATCTCTTTGTGTTTAAAGTATTTCCCAATGAAAAAATTCCTGAATTTCACCTGTGTGACCTTGATCCCAAAGTCTTCATAACCAAAAAAGGTAGGGGACTTTAGGCCAATAAGCTTGTGTAATGTGTTGTATAAGCTTATAGTCAAGGCCCTTGCAAACAAACTTAAGTTGGTGTTGAATGAAATTGTCTTTAAGAACCAGAGTACCTTTATACCAGAATGAATAATTTCAGACAATGTCATTGTAGCTTATGAGGCCCTACACTCAATGAAAACAAGGCTTATGGGAAGAGTGGGGAGTATGAACTTGAAGTTGGACATCTCAAAAGCTTATGATAGCGTTGAATGGTCCTACTTGAAGGCTGAGATGAAAAAACTAGGCTTTGGAGACATATATGGATTAAACTGATAATGGCTTGTATAACTTCAGTTACATATGCTGTGTTAATAAATGGGAAACCTAGTGAGGTGATATGTCCTACAAGAGGGCTAAAAGAGGGGATCCCCTCTCACCCTACTTATTCCTTTTGTGTGCTAAAAGGCTGACTAATTTAATTAATGTGGCAAAGACAAAAAGGGAGATAAGGGGTGTGGCGGTGGCAAGGGAAGGGACCAAAATTACACACCTCCTTTTTCCTAATGATTGCATAATTTTTGGAAGAGCAAGCTGGAGAGAATGGCAAAAAATCATCAGTATACTAAAGATGTATGAACAGACATCAAGACAATGTTTGAATAAGCAAAAAACTATTGTCATGTTTAGCTCAAATGTTAGAAGGGCAGACAAAGATCAGATTGTGCAAGACCTAGGAGCAAGGGTGCAGAACAATTATGAGAAGAATCTGAGTCTACCTAAAATGGTGGGAAGGTCAAGATATAATACCTTTAGAGGTATCAAAGATAGGGTTTGTCATAAGATAAATAACTAGAAAACCCAATTCTTATCACCTGCTCGAAAGGAGATCCTACTAAAAGCTATAATTCAGTGCATACCCACCTATCACGAGTGTGTTTAGTCTACCAAAGAGGGTATGTAAGGAGATATCAGCTTTAATGACAAGATTTTAGTGGGGACACAGAAATAATTACAGAAAGATACAGTGGAGGAGTTGGGGGAAGATGGGCCCTCGAAAACCACTGGGGGATTGGGGTTCAGAGAGTTAAAGAGTTTTAGTAAAGCTCTTCTAGCTAAACAATGTTGGAGAATACGGATTAACCCCAATTCCATTGATGCAATGGTGCTCAAAGACAAATACCACAAGCAAACCAATGTGTTAGAAGCTAAGCTGGGTAATGGACCTTCACTGTTTTGGAAAAGCCTATGGGGATCCCTAGAGCTACTAAAGGAAGAGCTTGTTTGGAGGGTGGGAAATGGGCATAGTATATAAGTCTTGGGGGGATTGGATTCCTAGATAGTCCTTTTATTGAATTCAAATGCCAATGAAGAATTTCAGTGCTGATACTAGGGTGGTATAATTAATTGATGGGGATTGAGGAAGGTGGAATGAAGAACTGGTAAAGAAAACTTTCAATGAGGAAGAGGCTGATATAGTGTGCAGCATTCCCATCAGTAAGACAGGCTTGCTTGATAAACAGATTTGGGCTCTCAATAAAAATGGCATCTTCAATGTGAAAAGTGCATACAATCTAGAGTTGAGCAGAAGGAGAAAGGAAAAGCGGGAATTGTCGAATGAGTTTGAAGGAAAAGAAAGGTGGAAAATTCTTTGGAGGATTAATGTTTCAAGGGTGGTGTGGAAGCAACTTAATAATTGCTTACCAACAAGGATGAATCTGTTTTGAATGAGAGTAGTTAAAACTCCTTGTTGTCCCGTTTGTGGGAGAGAGGAAGAAACCATTTGTCATGTTATCTGGAGTTGTACAATTGCCACAGATGTTTGGGCAAATAAGTGTAGTCCTGTACAAAATTGGACTTCTGGTGAATATGATATGGGCACTGTATGTAAGAAAATGGTAGAGAGATTGACAAGTGAAGATTTAGAGATAGTGGCTACTGTTATGAGAAACATTTGGTTGAGAAGAAATGAGTTTGTGTTCGAGAATAAATTCTCATTCCAGGAATGATCTTTAACTAGGCCAGAATCAGTGTGACAGAATACCTGCAAGCCCAATGCAACCTAAGTAAGAGTACAGAGAGTCATTCAATGATCAGAGATATGGTTAGATGGAAAGCACTTGTGGAAGGTGCTGTCAAGATTAACTAAAATGCTACCTTGGATTTAAAAAATAAGAAGATGGGGGTAGGAGTGGTTATCAGAGATGAAGAAGGGGAAGTACGTCTTAGCTTCCCTATGCATGTCAAAGCCAAAAGTTACCTCACCAATTATAGTAGAGACCACTACTTTGTGGAGAGCTCTGAATCTTTATTCAGAGCAAAAAATTGATAAGGTTTTGTTAGAAGGGGATGCTCTGGGGATCATTAAGGCAATTAACGGTGTAGAAGTCAATTGGGAATGGCACAGACAATTAGTAGAAGACATCAAAGGAATTCTCAACAACAAACCCTATTGGAAAGTTCAACATACGTACAAGGAAGGAAATAAGTTAGCTCATTTTTAAGTAAAATTTGCTTATAATGTAAATGAAGAACATGTTTGGATACAAGATGGCCCTGAGGGATCTTTAAGCTTTGTTTTACAGGACAAGACATGCATTGTTTAATTATGAATATAGAAGTCATGGTTTTATTAAAAAAAGAAAAAAAAAAGGTGAAATGGCAGGAATTAGTATGAATACGTTTTTCTACTCCAGGAGTAGGAGTATCACTAGTTCACTAGAAGCAAGCATACGCTATTATCTTAATTTTCTCTAATTTTAGGTGGTTCTTTGATTGCTAAGCAAATCTGATAAAAATGGAGTTGTTAATTTTTCTATCTGTTTGTTATGGTGTCTTGGAGAAGGGTGAAAAACTAATCATTTCTTAATTATATTGGTATTTATGATGGTTTGACATAGCTTTATTTTCAACTCTTTGTTTTCTGGGGTAAAATCCAGTCTAAACTGACACACATAAAATATTAAGTGCTAAATTAAATTTGTTGGTTACTCTTGGCTGTAGGATTCTACAATAGACCATTTGATTGCACGTCTCTCTTCTCTCACTTGAAGTTGTTATTTGGTGTAAGATTAAATCATTGATGGAAGACCATGCTACTGATTTTGTAACTCATATATTGTAATTTTGTGTTTTGTAATGTGATGTATAAATGCTAAACAATGTAATATGTAGTGAATATTGGATTTTTTTTCCCTTTTACATGGATTTAGTTAAAATTTAATCAGTTGTTTCTAGCTTTAGTTAATTTTTACATAAAATTAGCTGTTTCTCAACATTATTTATTTCTTGAAAAAAAAAACTTCATAACATATAGGGCTTTATTTATATAAATAAAAATAAATAAAAACCGGTTACAACTTGATTTCCGGGTTTCAACATTCGGGTTCTGGCCCAAGTTTGAAACCAAAGTTCCAGTCTGGGTATACTTGGGTACCCATGCCAGAATCCGGATGAATAGTCTTAACCCTAAACAACAATCCAAGGGGTGATCCATAAAGGGGTTGGGTTTGGTTTCAATTTGTTTTCCTAATTTTATTGCAGTTTTAAAATTTTTCAGTTTTTCTTTTTATTTTTCTTCGAATATGATTATTTTATATGAAATTCTTAAGGTTTTTCTATATATAATTTTAATTACTAAAATTTTATTTGATGTCATATTTACTTCTACAGTTTGTACTATGACAAAGAATGTATATATCTCCAACTAGATGGAGTGTATTTACACTCATTAATTAAAAACATAAACATCAACTTTTGAATGATAAAAAAATAATCTCACTTGGTGTACAAAGTGTTCTCCAAAATCCTAGTTCGCAGATTATCCCCTATTCTAAATAAAATTATCTCTCCGGAACAAGGTGCTTTTCTTCCTAGGAGAAGTATCTTTGAAAATATTTCTTTGGCTCAAGAAATAATACACATGCTTAATAAGAAGGTTAGAGGAGGTAATACTGTTATTAAAATAGACATGGCCAAGGCTTACGACAGTATAGATTGGGACTTCTTAATTCATGTTATGGCTTCTTTCGGGTTTTCTGAGCGGTTCTGTAGCTTGATTAGAACTTGTATTTCAACTCCTTGGTTCTCGGTGGTTATGAATGGTTCGGCTAAAGTTTTTTTCTCTAGTGGGCGTGGATTGCGTCAAGGTGATCCCCTTTCGCCTTATTTGTTTATTCTCGTTGAGGAGGTACTTTCCAGACTTTTAAAGCACAAGTTTACTAATGGGAATATTGTCCCGTTCTCGCATCCTCGAGGTACGCCTCTTGTTTCTCATCTTTTATATGCTGATGATATTGTGTTATTTGTAAATGGTGGAAGATCTTCTCTTCAAGAAGTCAGGGATATTTTTGCGACATATGAAGAATGGTCTGGTCAAATGGTGAGCAAGGAAAAATCTTGTATCTTTTTCTCTAAACATGCGACTGTTGGTCGGAAAAGGAGTTCTTTAATGTTGACATCTTTCTCTGAAGGGTTTTTCCCGGTAAAGTATTTGGGTGTTCCTCTAATGGTAGGTCGGATGAAACTCTCGTATTTTGATGATTTCTTGTGCTGCATTAGACAGAAATTGGAAGGATGGCAGAATCGGTTTTTATCCTCGGGAACCTGCCTTCTTTTATTAAGACATGTTCTTGCTAGTATGCCAATTCATTTACTCTCTGTTTTGCATGCTCCTAAGGCTGTCATGACAGCCTTAAATCATATTATGAGTAATTTCTTCTGGGGTTCCTGGAATGGAAAGCAAAAGCGTAAGTGGGTGGCTTGGGAAAAGATTTGTTCTCCGATTCGAGAAGGGGGTTTGGGTCTTCGGAAATTAAAGGAAGTTCAAGACTCTTTGTTTATGAAGCTTGCTTGGAATTTGTTGACAGGTGACTCGTTATGGGCTAATTTTTTCAAGCAAAAGTATGTAAAGAATCAGCATGTGACGTTGGTAGACCAACGGAAAGGAATTTTATTTTGGAAGCAAATTGTGGGTATGGTCCCAAAGGTCTTGGGCAATTCTTGGTGGCGAGTTCGGAATGGTGATGTGTCCTTTTGGAGAGATCCTTGGCTAAAATCGGGAGCTCTTTTCAATTCTTGTGAGATAATTGAATATCCCCTGCTAAGAGTAAGGGAATGTAGGCTTCAACATGGATGGGATGTGGATTTGTTATATCATTTGGTGGGGGAAGCCAAAATGGAAGAAATTCTAAATTGCCTAGGGGAACAAAAAGATGGTGGGGATTTATTGATTTGGAAGTCAAATCTGAATGAGGTTTTTTCATCGAAATCGGCTTGGGATTGTGTTTGTGTTCGTGCACCGAAATCTGAATGGGCTTCTTGGATTTGGCACTCAGCGCTTCCAAAAAAATATTCAGTTACTATTTGGAAGGCTTTTAATTCTAGCCTTTCTGTTGATAGTAGAATTAGCTCTTTGGGCATCCCTTTGGTTTCTAAGTGTAAATGTTGTACACAGGGGTGTGTGGAAGATCAGGATCATGTCCTCGCAACTGGGAAGATTACTGGCGCTATATGGAGGTGTGCCTCTCTACAACTGGGGATACCATATGACCCTCAGAGATCATGGAGATCAATTGTGGAAGTAAGGTTTCGGTGTGCGGCTCATTCGACTCAAAAAGGTACTTTGATTGCTCTTATTCCTATTATTGTGACTTGGTCTCTTTGGGTGTGGAGATGTAAAGCACGTATGGAAGGTAAACGAGTTGCTGTGAGTTCTCTCTGGAGCTCCATTAAGGCGGCAATTGCATGGGTGGGAGTCTGCCTACGTGCTAGTAGAAAGATGAATGATGGAGATGAAAAAGTGTTAAACTTTTTTTCTATTCCTTTGAAACCTGTGAAGAGAAAGGAAATTCATTTTGTGAAATGGGTGAAACCGGCCGTGGGTTGGTTCAAATTAAATGTGGATGGGAGTTCTTTGGGAAATCCAGATCGAATGGGTGCAGGGGGTACTATTCGAGATGAGAAGGGGAATCTTACTTGGGCTTTTGCAAAAGATCTGGATCATGGCTCTAATAATGAAGCTAAGCTTATTGCTCTTTTTATGGTCTCCAATACTGTAAGGACTTATTCATTCGAAGAGTGGAGATTGAACTAGATTCGTTGCTGGTGGTTCATTGGTTAGAAAAAGGGAGGTGTGGTATATGGTATCTTGAAGATTAATGGGAAAAGATTCAATCGATTCTTGTTACTTTGGAGTTTAAGGTAAAGCATACTTATCGAGAAGGCAATGCAGGAGTTGATTTTTTGGCTCGTATGGCGTCGGATCAGAAGAATGGTACGTGGAATTCGTATAATGAAGTGACTCATTTGCTTAAAGGGATTTTGAAAATTGATAAACTTGGCATCCCAGCGATTCGTTTATAGGTTTTAATAAGGTGTTTGTTTTTGGTTTTATAAGTGCACCAGGTTTTTTTTCTTGTGTTGGTTTGCAGGTTTTGTTTTGGTTTTTGTTTTAGGTTCGTTGGTTTTTTGGTTGGTTTGGTTCTTTTTAACACTTGGTTTTGGGCTTGTTTTAATGCTATCCTGTATGCCCCCAAGTGTTTTATTGTTACCACAGTTTTCCTCCGCCCTATGTGAGGCTTTTATTAATAAACTTGGAACATGACTTCTATGTGGATGACTACTGGCTCTTCGATAAAAAAAAAAAAATAATAATAATAATAAAATCATATCTACGTAACTATACATTTTAAAGCAAAATAGAGATGGTCCTCTATTCTTTAAAAAAAAAAAAAATAGAATGCAAAAAATAATTCTATGCCACGTAGCTTTTTATAAAAAAAACCTTTGATTTTCATGCCGATGCATAGAACATATTGAATAAAGTACTTACATAATATTTTAAAATTTAAATTTTATAAATTAAGTTAGATCTTATTATTTAGGTAATATAATTGATGTGCTCTACACACAAACTCGAAAATAGAATAACTTAAAAATAGAATACATAGCCAAATATTGATGGTGTAAAATATAGTTTTAGTTTTAGACCACATTTTAATTTAATAATTGTTATTAGTTAATGAAAAATATATTCATAACTATTATCCAATCATTAAAAACATTTTTCAATAATTTGTGCGCCCATCACTTTATCAAATTCTCATAAAAATTTAAAATCATCTCATCTAACTTTTATATCCAAACATGCATATTTAGAAACCAACTCCTCATCCCAACTCAAACATCTAACTACTATCCACAGATTCTTATCTCATCTGTATAACTAAACAAGGCCCAACGAGATATTTTCTCCCATGTTAAAATAAAGCAAGTTAAGAACTGAGCTGAATTAATCATTTTCCTGCATCTCTTCCCGATAATGGCTAACTGGGTGTATTTGGTTGTTGAAAATTAAAATCAACTTAACCCATCTCAAACCAATAATTATTGAGACTCACTACTTTTTCAAATTTTCATACATTCAAACGTATCTCAACCTATTTACATTCAAACACGTCTCAATAGGACTCACAAAATACTCTTATTCACAGATCAAGCAGATTACCCGAAACCACCTCAGCATCAAGATGCACAGCCTAAATGACTAGGAATAGACACGTTGGTATTGGGACACGGATTGGATCCAATTCCGTACAAGTCACTATCACTCGTACCAATGATGAAAGTGCACCAGATTGGTTGGAAAACTGTCTTGAACGCATCTTGAGCCAGGGCAAACAGAATCCAAAAATGAACCATATTCAGAAACTTCAAATTCTCTTTGATGATATCCTATTCGTGCAGAGAATTGGTAGCAACAACATAAGTGATGTATTAGCAAAGTTGAATTAAAAGCACAATCTTCTCACAAAACCATGTCAATATCCTTCATAACATATGCAAACGAGACTAGTAAAGATCTTAGTACGATGAGCCAAATCTAAACGCATTTCAGAAGTCAAGCAGGAAACATAGAAAGTAAAGTGACAAAGCCAAGGATGAATTGCCTGACCGATGATTCGGATCATCGATCTTGTTTATTTCCCATGTCTCACCGGACGACTGAAGCACAGTGCTGGGTGCCTCCAGACACAAGGCCTCCATTGCAATTGCACTGCATGGGTCTAGAGAACCTCCGAAAGCTATCGTTACCATTGCTATTGGAGACATGCTTGATGTCAGAGCAGGTGGCAAGGGAAGTAACATCTTGACCAGTTTCAAATTGATGACTATGATGCAAGTCAACACAATCTGAGGCACAGTGAGTGTTGCTAGTGGCGGCCAAATCAGGATCTTGGAGCTTTCTTATGCTGACGAAGCGTCCCCCAGATCCCCTTACCCTATTTAGGGCATGACGATGCCGAGACTCATGAAGATATGGCTGTATTTAATTGAAAGGGATGCAGATCAGCCAAAAAAAGTCCTAAATTTAATTGAATTTTTTTTTTTACCATTTGTTGGATTAGAAATTAGTGTATGTGACTTGTTTCTCGGCAAATTATTTCCATTGAGATTCCAATGAAAAGGAAGGTATATATTTCCAAGAAGGAAACAAATGACGTATAAGGGTTCAAATGACTGCTGGCATACAGACCTTTCTAGTTTTGACAACTTTGTTTTGAGCCTCAAGCTTTGCACGTGATTGTCTCCTTCTGAGGATTCCGTGGTACTGTTTTGGATTGACATAAATGGGTCCATCGTCCGTGAGATCAAGTGGCAGTGGAACTCGTGCGGGTGCTATCCCCACCATCCTAGTTTGAATCTGGCCAATAGACGGTTAAAGCTCAGACTAAAGTAAAGTGGCTAGAGCTCCATCTTCAGATTTACAATTGTGAAATGGAACACAAATCGGTGGTGAATAAAAGTATAACATGAAGTAACAAATAAAAGTATACAGATTCCTGCTATTTTTATTCTCTGCTAGCTGAAACTAACAACGTGGCAGATTAGTATCTACGGATCAAAGGGAAGCAAAGATGAACTCAACGGAACTTACAATAGTTTGTGGTCCATAATTAGTCAGTAATCCACTAAAGCATGGATCAGCATAAGGATATGGAACTCGAGCCTGAAATGAGAGTAGAGACATGAGTTTAAAGGCATATCTAACAAACAGGATTTCAAAAGATCAACCTACCATTGAATGGTGATGAGAGATTTGTGAAGGATTGATCATGATATCTGGATTATTCAACAAGTAAACCGGTCTCATTTGACCTTCCACGATGCCCTTGACACAACTTGCATCTCCATCTAGACACATGCATAGACAACTCATTAAAAGTCAGACTAGCTTAACACTATACTTGAGCCAAACAAAAACAAAGAAAGCCCCACTTCATGATCCCAGTTAAAAAGTGAGACGTAAACGTCAATGTAATCCAAACCATGTGGGAGGAATGAGCGCGTAGAAAAGAGAACTGAAATAACACGTTCAACTCTAGGCCTATGAGCCATAACATGAGAAATGAATGTTCTTAAGCCAAATTTTCTATAGAACCATATCTGTCAACCAAGCATGGTTACATGTTTACAGATAAATGAAACACCCTTTTCTTCTTGGTAGATAAAGTGAACACTTCTTACTACAAAGTAACAAAAGCAATAAGAGAAAATAGATTAACTTGTTCACACAGATCAGATAGTTCCCATCATATCCATTATAAGCATAAAAAACTCCCCCAAAAAATTCAAACTCTCTTAAATTAATACAACATTTTGATTTGGTTGGCCTTTAGCGAGGGGGAGGGTGTTCAAGACATTATACCTAGTTCCTACTCTCTACAATATCTTCTTTTTTTTTTAATAAATTTAATCAATCAAAAAAGTTCTATAAATATAAATGTCTGTGCCACACAAGGGATACAGAAATGATGTAACATAACATTATGACAAATTCATGCAACAAAGAGTAATTACCAGATTCAGATGAAACACATTGATCTTGACAATTGCTCCCTCCCATAACATCCACTTTATGGCGAGATTGACCAGTCAACTGAATTGTGGACGATTCCTGGTCAGGTAGCTGGAGACCTAAATGCTTTGCATCATGGCAAAGTCGTGGTGGAGAGCCTGCTTTCATGCTTGCATTTTTGGATAAAGATGACAGAATTTTCTGTTCATCTGGATTCCACCACGAAGGGAAAGGAACAGCAGAATGGGTCATTGAATGAACAAAATTACACTTCAATTTTTTTCTAGGTAATTTTAGAATATGTATAGGGTCAAAGTTATCTCTGTCTTCTGAATTTGATGCAAAATCCACAAGATCCTCAACAGCAAGCAGGTTCCTTTCCACTCATTTAGCATCAGACTCTACAAGAACACGAAAATTGATCAGTAGTTGTATTAATTTTGTCAAAAGATGCACAGTATCAGTCTAAAATCACTGGAAAAAAATCCAAAAACTGAAGAAAAGATTGTCCCAACACTTTTAAAAGCTCAGATGTGCTAATACTCGCCATCAAGTAAATGCATGACTTTTTATTTTCTTGCATAGATAAAACAGTGCCCAAACTTTTGAGAGAGAACACCTTCCTTCTAGTTACAATGGTAAGCTAAAGCCACACTGCTTGACTAAATTAAAATGATTCATTGTTAATGGAAAGCTGTAACAGGATAGAAATTTTTTTATAAGTAAAAGAAATAGGATATAAATTAGAATCTTCAAACACCCAAAGTAATCTTCAACCAATATAAGAAATTTGTGCTCTAACTTTGCCATCGCCAGCCATTTAGCTCATCATTTATACTTGATCTTTTGCTTTTTAAATGCTATTACTTTTTCCAAATAAATCCAATTATGGAAACATTAATAATTAATATTTTTGGATTGAGTCTTACGAAAAATTATCATATAAATTTTAAGGAAATTTGCCTACTTTAGATATAAAGTTTACTTATAATTTTAGACATCTGAAAAAATCACATGGAAAACCCAGTTGGATTACACAAAATTCCATTTCTTGAGGTGAATATTTACTCACCAATACATAGGAGCAAGAAGCCTTGCTTAAGACAGTGGTGCAAAGAATCAAATTACCCGTCTTATTTGCAGTAACAAAAATTAATTCAGAAACATATTCTCCTCAAATGCAATAGCAGTGGATACATTAATTGATAAGGATTTCCTTGCATATGTTGTGCTGACCCTAGGCCTAAAACAAACAGTTGCACTAAAGAGACATCAAGCACATGTTTCTTATAGACCAAGGTCTCAACAGAGAAGAGAACACCAAGACCTCAGCATTCTCATTTCACTATTATAGCAAGAGGACAAAGACCATATTGCCATAAACCCATAAAACTTTTCTTTTTTTTTAAGTACTTCAACTTGTACTCCTAATAGCTTATGCAATTAGAAAAAACCGAGCCACTTTAATTACCTAACATTTTCTTTCAATGAAGGATCAGGATTAACAAGCAACTCATCACAAATATTAAAAATAATGCTCAAACAACATGTTCTACACGTGCATGAACTATAGTTGCAACAAATCATTTGGTTACCCCTACAAAATTCTATATTTTCTATCAAAATACATGAGATTCCATAGAGAGATGATAATGAAAAAGTTACTTTTCCTGTTTAGGGTTTCAAGGGAAAAACTAAACCATAGTTTGAGAAGAACTTTAATGAAATACTTCATGTGGTTAGTCAAATATTGAAATTAGTTTACATGCAAGAATGCAACAAAATAAAAACGGAAAACCTCATGGGAATAGATCGCTGAAGAGGGTGACAGAAATATAACAATCAGACACAGGAAAACACCAGAGCAAGTCCAATCAAGCAAATGAATCAGAGCAAAGCATGAGACACTTGGGTCAATAACTCACTCAGAAAATCTGTGACCAGCAAACCCAACCTACCCAAAACAAAAAGCAAAAAAAAAAGAAAGAAAGAGAAATGACTACGCATGATGGGTTGCCAGACTTCATTGATCAGGCATCAAAAGGGACATCCAAGAAAACCCATTACCACAAATGTGAAACTGAAAAAGAAAACATAAGTTTAGACCAGTTTAGATCAGGAGAAAGGAGCAAACCAAATGTAGTGAATAATCCATTTCAGAAAGTGTAAACGTATATACGTACGAAACACCCCGAACCATAAACCGAGAAAGGAAAATACCGAAAGGAACAATAAAGTCAGAAACCAACAATAGCAACAACTTCACCTATAATTTTAGTTTCCCATCACTATGATCTCAAACTCCACACATGCATCCAATAAAAAGCAAATATAAGAAACCCACTAAGATTCAGGCCAATAAAGAAACCCCCTCGAGAAGGTAAGTACATGCAAGAGAGAGAGAGAGAGAGAGAGAGGAATGAATCAAAAAGCAAGGAACAAATGAAACACCCAGAAAGGTTGATGGTGTAGACTCAATAAGAGGAGAGAGAGAGAGAGAGAGAGAGAGAGAGAGAGAGACCTTTGGGATCCACTAAGACATGAAGAAGACGCGAGGAATAGTGCTGCTAGTATGAACTTGGACATGTTTCCCCTCTTGAGTCTTGGAATCCATATACACAATCTCTCTCTCTCTCTCCCCCCTATCCAAAACTGAAAACTCTTCCCTTGTTTGTTCTATACGTCCGTACAAGTCTCTCTCTTTCTTGATCTTGAGCTATTTTTCTAGAACTAGAACCACCACTGACCACAGAGACTTTAAATTCGCAACATACAAAAGAAAAACGCATCCCCACCACCAGTACCCACAAATTTTGCCAGGACCACCATTTACACCTCAACGCTTTCTCGACCTTTCTTTTGTCATTTTTTTGTTTTTTGTTTTTGCTTTTTGAGTTGCGATCTTCACCACCTTACGCAAACGTCCAAACCTTTTGTCTCTGCTCTTCAGTCTTCCTGTCTCAGCCGCCCTTTACTGTATCTACACTCCCACTCGCTTGCTTTTTTCCCTTAACCAAACGCACTAATAAGAAACTAACACGTGAGTTTTTGACATAATATATTAAGTTTTACTATTTACCATTTTAGAGGACACCTCTTTAATATGATGTTATAAATTTTTTAAAATTTAACGTAATTTGATATAAGATTATAAAATTAATTTTATTATAAATTAAATTTAATAAATTTTAAGAAATTATATCAATTTATAAATATATTTTTCTGTAATTTTTTTTATATTTATAACAATTATCAAATTTTTTTATTACATATAGATCGGGTTAGTATTTTAATAAGAAATATTCTTCTCATTAACTCATTTTATATCCTCATTCCTTACGTGGCAATCATCCAATTATTGACAAATAATGAAAATACATTAAAATCTTGTTTGGTTAACCAAAATAAAAAATATTATCTCATCTCAACTTATTATTATAATTTTTTTAAATTTTTATATAAAATATAATAAATAATTTAATTTTTTTAAATTATAATACAAAATTAATATTAAAAAAGCTAGATGAGTGAGAGGTCAAAGAGAGAGTGGTTTGATGAGAGAGAGGGGTTTTGATGAGAGGATAAGAAGGATGAGTTCTAAGAGGACTCTCAGTGACTTCTTAATCATATATTTCAAACTACATCATTAAAATTCACCTTTTCTATTTTACATAATGATTTTTACAATATATCATATATCAATTTATCTATTTTTTCTTCATATCATTTAAATATTATACTTTCTATTCTTTTCTATCTATTTAAAAATGTTTACATATGAGGAAGAAATGAAAAATCACATAAAGAGAAAAGAGAAAGTAATTAAAAATGTTTATATTCAATGGAGTAGCATTTTAAGAATATTTCTTTATATTTTAAAAAAATATATATTTTACAAGGGTCATTAATAGTGCTCTGATTTCAATAATGATGAGTCTCATATCCAAAAAAAAATTAAAAAAAATGTGAGATAAAGGGCGGCAAACAGTTACTTACGCATAACAAAAAAACCCTTTTTATAAATTTATACGTGTTAGTGGTAAAAGCCACGCTGTAATAATACGCGTGGGGAAGAGTGGTCACTGTTCTCCTAGTAGATATAGAATTCGTTCCAGAGGTTCCTTGTAGTTTGGCCAAACGTGGTTGCCTTATTTTCAAGAATGCCCTCCCACTCTTTTAAGTTTTTTGCTTCCCCCCAAAGGCCTGGAAATTGAAAATTCACATTAAATTGGGAAGCTTGATATATTTAATGGGAAGTTAATGGATAATTTAATATATATATATATAATATAACCTAATGTTAAATATTATTTTAGAATATCTTATTTTTACATATTTTCTTTAAAAGAAAGTTGGGTGTATCATTCAAAAAAGTAGATTTTTCATATAAATATTAGATTTATTTATTATTTAAAAAAAAAAGTGAACTGCACTTACATACACAACTCATTATCCATTAAAAAGGACAGAGAAGACAAAAACATAAATAGTTAAATTTATCATAGGCCCTACTCGAAAAATTAAATTAAATTAAACTCTCACCTTTAAGATTATTATCACCTAAACTTTTGTTTTTACAACTATCAAAAGTTGTTTTAATCATAAGTGGTAGTAGATAATCTCCATTATAGCATTAGGGTGTATGGTTGAAAAAACAGTATATTACCACTTTTATTTCAAAATCAAAAGACCATTGTGGTTGAAAACTACCATTCTATTTTATTAGATATGAAATAAAAGTTGAAAACCTTTCATGAGACAAAGGATTATAGAGTATATGTAAGTATCGCGAATAAATATGAGATTTATTAAAAAATATAAATAAATTTTTAATAGTATGTACTATTTTTTTCAAAAGGAATATGCGATGTTGACATAACCCAGTTTTCAGCAATATTTCATATAAGAACTATAAATTATAAATAAAACATTAAAAAAATACATGTCAATGCATATATGATTCCATCTTTATTATGGGCGTAATGCTTGAAGGCATTGCGGCAATAATATAAAAAGAGATATATTTTAATTATAAATAAATTATATAAAAAATAAATTTATAAATTAATATAATTTAATACGTTATGTTTGATTATAAAATTATTTTTATTATAAAATAGACGTAAGGAATAGGGGTGAAAATCGACCTCATCGGCACGGTTTTTGGGTAAAACCGACGCCGACCGATGAGGTGAGATTCGCCGAAGAAACCGACTGTAACCGGTCGATGGGGAGGAGGAAAACCGTCCGTATCTACTCCGGCAGTTCTCGATTCCTCTAGCGGCGCTGGTGCTCGGAGAGAGTAGAGAGAGAGAGTTACAGAGGAGAGAGAGAGAGAAGCTGTGAAACCTAGGTGAATCGGGGAAGAAGAAGAAGATGGAAGAAGGAGATCAAAACGACGCCGTTTGGTTTTAAATCCAACGGCGTCGTTCTACTTTTTTTTTTTTTCATTTATCATAGATAAAACGGCGCCGTTTGATTTAATACAAACGGCGTCGTTTACATATTTTTTCTTAACAGAATCAAACGACGCCGTTTCACTTGGAACGGCGTCGTTTTATTTAGGTATAAATTAAAAAAAATATATGTATATGTTGTCGGCCGATTCAGCGGTTTGAGCCGGCCTCAAACCGCGACCGAACCGACGAACGTCGGTTTTGTTTATTTTCTACCGCCCGCCGACCGGTTTCTTGGCAGTTCCTGCCGATTCCTGACTCCGATGGCCGGTCTGTGTCGGTCACGACCGGTTTATCGGTTTCTTGTACACCCCTAATAAGGAACGACATAAATTAAAAAAAAATGTTTTGCAATGCATCAAACAACTATTTTCACGTCACATCCCACACGACTTTCTAATTTTTGGGAAATAATATCAAACCTGTCATCACCGAACCCAAACCCATCTCTTTCATCTCCCTCCTCTCTCATCAAGCGCCCTCTCTCATCAAATCTCCTCTCTCTTCAACCTCTCTCTCCTCAAGCTCTTTCTCTCTTCAACCTCTCTCTCTCCTCAAGGTCTCTCTCTCTTTTCAAAGTCTCTCCCTCTTCTCTCCTTCTCTCTCCTCTTATCCTTTTTCTTGGTTCTAACTAGTTTTAACACACATGGAGAGAGAGTATCTTTTCTGCCTCTTTTTTTTTTCTGATTACAGTAGTTAGTTTTAGGACTAAACTTGCTTCAGAAAAACAATGTAAGTATTTTGATTTTCTAAAAGTAAAGAAAGGTTATGGAGGGAGTATGGGAATTCAACCAGGAGGGGAAAAATACTAAATGGTTAACACGCAGGGTGTAGGGGTGTGAGGTTCGGTACAGTAACGGATAAGAAGATTTAATAAAAAAAGAAAAAGGCTTCCATATTTTATAATGTTCATGATATATCTCTCTTCTTTTTCTTTCTTTTTTATTTTTTTATTTTTTATTTATTTAGGTTAAGAGCGATGTTTTAACCAATTTTAGAATAAAATATTAAGAAGACGTCAAATTCGAAGTTGGATGGAATCTAAAGATGATGATGTGACCAATAGAGAGATATCTTATTGATAATAGTATTTTAAAAAAAATAAGAAAACATGGAAATCAATTTAATAATCCAAACATAAAAAAATATATTTAATATATATAATAATTCATAGATGAGATGGTCCTATGTCAAGTTCTAAGATCTGAGATAAATGTTTTTAAGCTGGCAGTTCTGCAAGAGAAGAGGAGGGGTAGTTATGTAAATTGGCTAAAATTAATTAATTGAAAAAAATGCAAGTCGAAAAGGTGGTTTGTCAATATCTGTATGTCGTTTAGTGGGAGGAAGTAGGATCAAGGTAGGAAGACTTTTTGAAGAAATGGAGAAGAAAAGTGTTGTTGGGATGAGAGAGGCGAAAGGGAGGGTTCTGAGTTTGACTGCTATCCCCTGCGTTCGTTTTGGACAAAGATATCTCAGTTTTTTCCCTAATTCAACCAAACTGTTGTGTTTTTTACCTGAAAGGTGAAGGCACTCAGATAACAGTACTGGCTTTGGGGACACACCTTTTTCTGTTTTGAATATTGGAATAACATTAACACTTTTGGAGTAATATTATATACAATCTTTAAATAAGAACTGCAATATATGTTTAAGTAATTTTATCTTTAAAATTTTTTAAAATTATAAAAATATTTTTTATAAAATGATATTTATTTTCATTTAATAAAAAGTCAAGTGATAACTGCAAATAAAATTTTTCCCAATTTAAACTAAGCCTTTCAATTGGTACATTCTACTTTCATATATTATTGAAAAAGGAAAGAAAATGTAACACCCAAGGCCCAGGGCCAAACCTAAGTGCCAAACCCAGCCCCAAAAAAATCACTTCTCCTTCTTATTTTTTCTTTCCACCAACCCCACGATACCCCATGTACCCCCTGTTTTCACGCTTCACGCAGCACGACACCGAGTAATATTTCCCCCTCCCCATGCTATTTCCATTCCAAATGTCAACTTCATCACTATCTCACGATTCTCACCTCTCTATCTCATCGTTTCCTATTCCCTTGGAGCTAGATTGAAAGATGAGATGAAATAAAAATTTTATAAATAGTAATAAAATAAATTGTAAATAGTAATGAAATAATTTGAATTAAATATTTCTTAAATTTTAAAAAATAAGAGAGAAAAAATTGAATAAAAAAGATTATAAAATTAAAATATTATTAAAATATTATTTTATAATATTATTTTTATTTGAAAATTTAAAAAATTTTAAATTATTTTTTATTTGAAGGTTTGAAAAAATTGTAATGATTAGTTTAAAAATTTTGTATTTAAATTATATTTAGGAAGGAGATGGAATGAGATAAGAATTTTAGATGATATCTATTTCTAAGCAAGTCAGACTCTCATATTGCTCTCTCTCCATAACTTGGTTTCTCCCTCTCCCTCTACTAGTTTCTCTTTTCGTTTCCCCTTACCTCTCTCTTTCTTTCTTTTTTCTTTTTTCTTTTTTCTTTTTTCTCTTTGCGCAACAACCACTAGAAATCATTCTTCCAACTTAACTCTCTCTCTCTCTTTTTCTTAGTGAATCTTGCTGCCCAAGCCCCAACCATAGCCACCCCAAAACATGACAACAAGCCACAAATTGCACTACTGTCCTCCACGTCCAGGAAGCAACTAGACAAGCCACCTCAACATGCATTCAAGCCTTTGCCCTACACCATTGTCGCCCAACCACCGAAAACTACCAACAATAGTGCTTTGTTCTGCTACACTGAAACAGAGTAGTTTAACAACGTGAACCAGCCACCATTGCATCTCGGGAAGCCGTGATACGTTGCTAGCCCCCTTTATGACGTCACCACCTACAAAGAAAGTGCTGTTGAGCACCTCATGTCACCCCAAGCTATTGTTCTCTCTCAATAACCTCTCTCTACTCCCTCACACGTTGCTCTCTCTCTCTCCATTCTCTCTTTCAATACTTTCTCTCTCCCTTACACAGTGGTATGCAACCGCACCAAACCGCTTGTCGCCACTCATTGCTTCTCTCAGTAGTCCTTTGCTGCCCTTTAGAGTATTCACATTCCATTCCCCATAACACTATTTGTTTTCCTATAATTTAAGAAAAAATTTAGAGATTTGGTTAAAATCTCCCCTACATCCGAATCCCTATTTTAGTGAAAAGGTTTAGGGGATAAAAAATAGTTCCTTATATATAGGAAATCATTGTGCATTTCCTAAATCATTTTTTATCAATATGTATTCTAATAAATAAAATAAATTATTCTTCCAATCATCTACACTTTCTCAGGTACTCATATTTATTATAGTTTTAAATAATAATTTTAAAAATAATTTAAATAATTACGAAAATATGAAAAAAATAATTTTAAAAATATTATCAATCTCAAAAAAATAATTTAAATTTTTGTTTAAAATATTTACTAGAGTAAAATAAAGAGAGAAGAGAGAAATATTATTTTAATAGAATAGAGAAAAGAGAGGGAATGAAATGTATAAAATTTTTAAAAGACGAGTAAAATTTAAAAAAAAAATTAAAAACATAATTTTTAATTAAATTATAGGAAGTAGGATGTAAATGCTCTTACCCATAATAAAGTTGGGTTGTTTTCAAATAAAACGAAAGTGGTTTGTTTAACTTTTCCCCAGGGCTTTTTGGTAAAGTAAAGTAAACTTTTTGAGATTAGATTACATTTATGCCCTTTTAGTCGCAAGCCAAGACAAATGTGTTTTGAACGAGTAATTTTGGTGAGGCCTGATTTTACGATGGGCCTTAGTTTGATTACAGAAGATTACTATGTTATTTTATGTGAGTTTTGTCTCACTTTAAATTAGCCCAAAAAGTTGTTAAACATAAAATATTTAAATATTTAAATTATATTAGTTGGTATTAAATTTTTATAGTCAGATTTCAGTATGAAATCATTTAGAGGTTATTGTCTTTAGTCAGAAAAACTAAGTTGATATTTATGAATTTAAAAAATGATGATATTTTAGGATTACGAGAATTTTAGATTTTTAAAAAAATATGTTATTTTAATATTTTAGGTTTAAGTATCGAAATATCTATTCAATTGAAAATTTATAGAAGTTACGTGACTATGTTATAAGTGACGATTAATATTCATTCAACGCTTTTGTAGAAAAATTTTGAAAAGCTGAAAAGTTCAAGTAAGCGGAGTTTCTATGCTAGATTTTGCATAAAACAAATGGACTAAGGTTGATTTTGAAAAAAATATGCATATTTTGTGTTGAAAAGAAATTTGAAACAATCTCAGTTATTTGTTATGTATTACTCATGAAATCTGTATGAAAATTAAAAAGTATTTTTGTTATGACTGATGTAGATATGAGCAATATTTTGGCATTCTGTTTTTGAACTGAGCAGAAAGAGAAAATATGAAATTTGAAAATTTTTGCACGATTAAGTGAAGATGCACTGATTCTGTTTTTGATTATGTGGAAACAATATGAATATATTTAGTACTCTATTTTGATATGATTGTGCATTTAAAAACCTTTGTCAAGACTTTTTGATTCTGTTTATTATTTACTCTAATATATGACCCTACCATGATTGAAAATAGTGGTTTATGGCTCAGTCATGAGATATAATAGTAATCTCTAGCCACGTCACGGGACATAATAGTGATATCTACTCTAGTCACGGGACATAATATCAACCTATGGCCCTACCACGGGAGATAATAGTGATCTCTGGTCCCACCACGAGATATAATAGTAGTCTTTATTTTGAGTGTATCTCTTTGGGTGATGAATAGTGATAGGTTCTGCTTGGTTAACCGCAAACATGCACAACCCTACCACGGGGGTTAAACATGACCTCTGTTCTAATATAATGCTCTGATATGATATGATCGGATATGATGATACTCAGTTATGTTATTCCAAATGATTTTTGAATATTAATGTTTTGAATTGTCACTCTGATATTTTGATAACATGTTTCAGTTCTGCATTTTGAAGCTAAAAATGTTTTTGTTATGTATTCTTAACTCTGTAAATGCTCATGTTTACATACTAGTATATGTTTTCTACTTATTGAGTTATTAATAACTCACCTTTTATCTCTTTAATATTTTCAGATAGACGTGAATGTTTTAACTATGATCGAGAATAAAGAGAGGAAACAAGAATGTTGAGTGTAGAGGATATGTATTGAGAATACTGGAGACTACTATATAATAGTTTGGTTTGTTCTATTGTTTTGGTTTATTAAAGCATTAACACTTTTATTAAGTCTTAAGCAGTTGTTGACTTATTTGTTAGATTATTATTTTGATAACCTTTTAGAGAGACATACATGTATATTTGGTGGAAATAGATGAATTTGTATCTATGGAGTCTTTGAAAATAAATGAGGTTATGGTTATGGATTCTTTTGGAATATTCATTTGTATTTTGAAAGATGATTTTAGGCGACAGAAAATAACTCTCTGACTCATCCAGGTACGGGGCACTACAGAAAATGCCTTCAAGATCATACTTGAATTTTGGAGCTAGGGTATTTGGGGTGGGGGGGATGTCCAATTTCCTCTTTCACCAATGTTAATACACACACAGTGTGCGCGCTAAACCTTAGAATTTGATTTCATGTAATCGGTCATTCCCCCAATTATGTTAAACAAGCCAATTGGATTGTAGTTACTGGATTGTAGTTACTTAAGCCTAACATCAATCTTTGGATACCAAGATAAGAAATATAATCTAGTGTCTTATAATAAAAAATTTATGATAAAGAAAAGATAAAATCTTAAAATCGGATACGGTGTGAAATAGAGATTTACACCCTCTTAGAAAAAGGCACGTCAGTAGTCTCATAAGATTACAATATGCTCAAATGAAAAATGCTTTATACAACCGCTATGCGTCCCCGCTGCAGCCTCACGTCCTACGTGGCAAAATATTTAAACGACGTCATTTGCATTTTGTGGCTTTGGGTCTCTGAGATAGAAGGGGTCCCGTCTCATTTTGGCATTTCGTCGTCTCCAAGCCTTGGGTCTTTCTCTTTCGTCTTCTCCATCCCCATTTCAAACCCTAGGTTAGCTCAAGCTGCTTCTTCTTCATCACTTCGTCTTCGAACTGCATCTCCATCCCCATTTCCAAACCTGTGTCTCCATCAACCCATGAGAACACCCACGAATCAGGCCTCTATTAGTCTCGTTGTGTCTCCATCAACCCATGAAAACACCCACGAACCAGACCTCTCTTCGTCTCCATCAACCCACAATTAGTCTATCCCTAGCCCTAACCCTCCCCCAAACTCGAAACCCTAACCCTAACCCTAACCCAAACCCATTGTCTTCGTCGTCGTCTTCTCCCCAGCGAAACCCCCATCCCATTGTCACAATCTACTCCCCATCAAAGCCCCTTCGTCTTCTCTATGAAATCCCTCTCAAAATACTGTCATTAGGACAAAACGAAAAAAGGGAGGCTCTTTAGCATTGGTTTATGATTGTGAGTAGTTTGTAGATAGAATTGGGTTTGTTTTGGCTGGTTGGAATTGGTGCTTTTCAACCTTTGAGGTGTGAGTGAATGGGTGGTGGAGTGGGTTAGGGTTATTGCATGAGTTGTTGGTGGATGAGTTAATCAGAGAAAAATGAGTAAGTCTTTCAAGGATTCCCTTAAGGCCTTCGAAGTTGATATACAATTTGCCAATACCCTGTAAATTTCTCCTCCCCTCAATTTGACCTTTTTTAGTTGTTGGTGGTTTTGGTTTATGAAATGATTTTTGGGATTCTATATTTGATTTTTAGTCATTCATTTCCTCTGCTTTTTGCGTTTCTCTCTTTTCATGGTTTTAGCTGCTTAGTTGAAATAAAGTAGTTTTTTAAGTGTTGTGTACAATAAGAATCCATATACGAATGGATTTTAGAATTGAAAATTTTGACGATTGTATGTGCAATGTTTTAATGACCAAATTGGAGATAATTGTGGTTCATTGCAATTTGCAAGTACTGTTAATAATTATGTATTCTGGGTTCCAAATGATTATGTTGGGTTACAGTTATGGACTTCAGGGGGTGGGGGTGGGGGGGCGCTTAAGCTTTTAATTGTATATGATAATTATAATTTATCCATTTAGACATGCATAACTTCTTAATTGGTATTTTATTTTCAGCCTATTTCTTTGATTTCTATCTAAACTCTAATTGATAAGTAGCAAAGAAGATGGTACCTTTATCTTGTGAAGGTTGTGATAGTATTGGGTTTGTCACAGGCATATGAAGAATGTACTCACTGACAACGCATACACTGTTTTTGAAGATGAAAGAACTCAAGAAGAAACTGGATGATGTCAAGAAGAGGGAGATTGAGCTAGAAGGGAGAGCAGTTGAGATCGAAAAGAGAGAAGCTGAAATAAGGCGTTCACGCACATGACTTTGAGTGTTTCGGGCTTTTACATTTTTTATTGCATGTTATTGCCCATATGACTAACACAAGAGGGGGGGTGAATTGAGTTGTATTTAAAAAAATAACAATTATAAATCAAATATACAATATAAAATATAAACAAAATATGAGACAGCAATAAATATAAAGAGTAAGGGTAAGAGAGAAGCAAACTCAGTATGTTAACGAGGTTCGGCCCCACTGCCTACGTCCTCGCCTCAAGCTACCCCTTGAGGATCCCCGAATTCACTATTCAATCTCCTTCAGGTGGAGATAGAAACCTATTACACCTTTGAACAACACCGCTACAAAGGATCCGTGTAGAACACCCTCTACACTTGGAATCACCTTACACGTGGTGATTCAACGATTCCCTGTGTAGAACACTTTCTACACGCACAAGGGTTGTACACACCCTTTTACTGATACAAGAATTGATAGTGGGTAGGATATCAGAAAACACTCCTCAATGAGTGAAATAAGAACAATACAAGCACAAACTATATCTCTCAAAATGAACAAGGGTTAAGGCTCAATGCTTAGAGAAGAGAGAATGAAAGCTTTGAATGAGAGTTGTATGCTCTTGGTGTTGTGAATGTGAAGCTCTCAAATGATCTATTTATAGGCATATGAGACTTCATATTCAAATTTAAAAAGATTCACATGTCAAAAACATCATCATTCATTTTTCAAAAATTTCAAACCTAATCTTTTTACTTTTTGCATATGACAAAAGGAGCACACTTTGCTTTTCAAAAATTTCAAACCTAATTTTTTACTTTTTGCATATGACAAAAGGAGCACACTTTACTTTTCAAAATATTCAAACAAAGGCATCTTCCTTTTGCATAAGTCAAGAAAAGCATCAATCACTTTTGAAAATATTCAAATAAAACATGCACATGTGAAAGATGACAATCAATCATCTTTAATATTTTCAAAGTTCAAACCTTTAATCATGGCATGCACATGTGAAAGATGACAATCAATTATCTTTCAAAATTTTCAAATTTAATTTTCAAAATATTCATGCACATGTGGAAAATGTATTTTAATGTTTTATGATAAAATATTAATTTTTGAGCCTTAATCCTAATTTCGAATTTTAAGAAATTTACAACATTTTTCTATGACTTTAATGTGAACTTGTTTCCTTCTTGCTCATGCTTGGTTCCTTGATGTGCTTGACTCCATTGTATGGACAAATTGAGCTTGAGACTCCTTCATTCTTTGAATTCATTTGTTATCATCAAAATCCATGTGTAAATATATAATTACACAAAACTTGAAACCTTAGGTTCAACACATGTTACCATGTAGTCTCGAACTTTGTTGGAGCTTGGAGTTGTAAATATGTGTAGCTCAAGTTTTGGCTTCATGACAAGTTGTAAATATGTGTAGCTCTGTTTTTTAGAACAATAGAATGCATGAATCTGTGAAGTTATAAGTATGTGTTGCTCTGTTTTTGAGAATAATAAAATGCACGAATTTGTGAAGTTGTAAATATCGACTTTTGCATTTGTATTTGTGCGTATATGAATGGCTACCATTTGGAAGTAAGCTGAAAAATTATGCACCAAGTTTACCAGCCTTAGCTCCAGGTCTTTGGCTATGTGGTTGCCATTTAGGCTGTATAGCTTTATTAACTTGCACAGGTTGTGAATGTGTAGGTGTTATAACTTGAGAGTAGAAACATTTTGGCTTCACCTAGCATCGAGAGGCTTTATTTTCTTTTTATTTATTTACTTATTTTATAAATGTTATGGCCCTTCGTTGCATACCCTGATTGCAAATTGGTTCTTTAACAATAAAGTTCATGAAAATAAATTTACATTCAAGCCACAACCTCTGTTACTTTGTTTCAACTTTCATTGTCTTTTAAGTGCAGAATCTACACAATAAGAGCAGTAATTGAAGTGTTTTGATGTCCCTCAAATGAGATGGTGCCAAAAGACCAATACCATTTTTGGGGACAAAAGCAAGAAACCTGCCAAAAAGAAACCAAAGAGCGTCTACTAGATCTAATTTCTCAATTCCAGATTCAAGTGCCAAATACTCTAAATTCATAAAAAATTTCTCAGGATTAAATTCAAGCCACAAAAATACATTAAATCCACAAAAATATTCTAAATTCACAAAAAATCCGACGATTATATTCAATTTACAAAAATACATTAAATCCACAAAAAAAATCTTTGGATTACATTCAAGCCACAAAAATGCATTAAATCCACAAAAATATTCTAAATTCACAAAAAAAAAAATCCTTGGATTACATTCAATCCACAACAAATACATGAAAGTCCACAAAAATCATTGCAGCGATTGTGATCCAGTAATTTCAAAAGTTGCATTTTCTTGCACACCCTGGTGATAAATACTCGTAAAAATAAAGCAATAAATTGGAATTCAGCTTTAGGGTAATTGCATCATAAAAATGGTGACTAGTTCTATTGGAAGTCGAAGTTGTCATATATATGGTTAGCTATGCTGTTAAGTATCCCATCAATAACCAACCATCTAGGCCCACATCCAAGCTGGTGACTTCATGCCTTTAATGTAATGAAATTCTTGGATGAGACTTTCAATAGAGTATCTCAGATCTGGTTTGACTGCATTCTTTCAACACAATTGCAAGGATATTAGGTTCAGCACTAATAAGTGCATGCATGAAAAGCAAAGAGATTTGACATTGTGTGCATGAAAAATTAAGAGAATTCATAGAAGGTGCGATATAATTTTCTTCCAATGAGATGCAGAGGAGATTTTTGAATTTTGAGTCTTGAAATTTTCAAGTCTTGGCATGTGTATCTTTCATATAATATGAGATCCTGGCGAAGTATTCTATGATTGCCCCAGTTTTATATCAAAACATAATGCAATTAACCCTCTCTGTTTTATATCAAAACTTACCTTCAAAAATCATATAAATAATTACCAAGTTTATCCCCAGATAGATTATTAAATGATGAACTCTATTCATCATATACAAACAAGCTTACCACATGTCTTTCTTCATTATATATACCAAAAGGCTCAAGCAATAATATAAGAAAACAACACCATCCAATTACTAAATATTAAAACAAAAAAAAAACAAAAAAGAGAAATGCTTTTTACAGTCAGGATGGGGAGACGCCGTGCAGTCGGCTCCGACGTGGCATAAGTTTTAATTAAACGGTTGACTGTTCTCTAATTTGGAGTTTATCTTTCTCCTCTCTCCTTCAACTTTTTCCTTCCTTAAGCTTTTTCTTTCACTGCGTCCCCAGGTTCTATTCTTCTTTGTTTTTTTTTTCAACTCTCAAGACACACGAACACACAACTGGGCAATCAAAGAAAAGAAAAATAATTTTTCATTTTTTAAAAGTGGATAAAAAGACATGAAGAAAGTATTTTAAAGCATTTAGACATAGACAAGCTTAGATAAGAAATGGGTTTGGGACCTGGTTTTTCTTCTCAGTCGAGGAACATTTTTCTTCTCTGTTGGAAATGGGTTTGGGCGTTTCCTTCTCCAATGGGTTTCAACATTTTGGTGTACTAATATCTCATTCTCCATCGAAATGCTCTGAGTCGAAATGGGTTTTAGCATTTTTATTCTCAGATTGTCTTCTTTCTTTTCGTTGAAATGGGTTTTGGCATGGGTTTTGGTGTTTTTATTCTTAGATGGTCTTCTTTCTCTGTCAAAATGAGTTTCGGCATTTTTTTCTCCTCAAATGGCTTCTTCCTATTCGTTGAAATACCCTTACTTGAACCAAGTTTGGGTGTTCTTCTTCTCAGCAATTTTGCTGAAGATCGTAAATGAGATTTTTTTTAATAGATGCTGACGTTAGCCGACTGCACGGCGACTGTACGTAGCAGAACTGAAAAAAAATAAAGCATAAATAGCAGGCACAAAAGCAATGAATCCACCCGTGTGCGCAAAATACGTTAAAATCAACACTATCAAATACTAAGAAAATCCTTTATAAGAGACGTGTGATGTATCCACAGCCAAAACAAACAAGCATACTCACATCCAAGTAATTTCAAGACAGTCGTTTGGCCTTAATATACAGATCCATTTACAGTCTAACCCTCGCATTAGATTCAAAAAGTAATTTTACTTGAAGTTGCAGAGACCCCACAATGGAGACTTCTCAATTCTAGGTGGGGGGACAAGATGAAGCAAAAAGGTCCCAGAGAGTCAAAGACTTATGGGGACTTCTAAGCACCATGGATATGAGAAATATAAACATACCATAGAGAAATGGAGCATTGCCAGAAAAATCTCATTAGTTTTCAAGATAGCAAAATTCAAAGAGACCCCACAGATGGATGATTTTAGGAAAATTTAAGCAAAAAAAAAAAAGAAAGAAAGAAAGAAAGAAAAGATTACAGGTACTTTTTTTCTCCTGGTAAGTCAATATTGTAAGCATTCAACATGTTATTGACAATTTCATTAGCATTTTTCTCTAAAGAAGTACTGAGTGAAACCCATATTTGATATGTGTTGGTTACAGCCGCCCAAGAAAAGAAATCGAGCTTCGAATCCTTCACCAAGCCCTCATTCTCGTACAAAGAAACAACTTTTGATCTCATGGAACAACTACACAGAAGTTAGCAATCTTACAAAAGGCAAAATGAACAAAGTAAGCATTACAATCAAACTCATGTCGGTTGAAGCCATCTCTTACCCAGAAATGCCTTCCAGCTAAAAACCCAGAAGAGAAGATGGCGACAACGATAGATTGAAGACGGTGACCACGAGGTTTCTCTGGTTTTGGTGTGCTCCTACTCTGTTTCTTCAAAATGAAAATATTCCCTCCCTCACCTCGGCGAGGTGAGAGGTTCCGGTTTTGGACTCTGCGAGGTTTTCTTTTCAAAATTCGTGAAAATGGCTTCCCCCCTCCCGCGTTACCTTTCTGCTTTCGTTCCGCTTTTTTTTAATTAATTATCGGCTGACGTGGCAACTGTCACAAGGCCGCGGCGGGGTTACTCCCCGGGGGTATGTAGCAGTATTGATGCTCTGATATTGCCAAATGACACCAACCTTGTTTCCCCTTCACTCTCTCTCTCTCTCTCTCTCTCTCTCTCTATGCAAGTGATTCTCTCTTCTCCACCCTTCTTCCAAACGAATCCTTCTCTGCCGCATGGGTTAATCAATCTTCTACGTCTACTCTATATGCATCCTCCTCCTTTAACGCTGTTTCAACCCACGGCTATGATTTGTTGCTGATTACAAGTCTCAACCTAGGACCAAAAACCCAGTTCCTAACTTCCTGCTTCTGATCTTACAAATTCATAGCAAACTTCGCTAGCCAAAAACTCAGTTTCGACTTTTGCATTACTAAATCTAATCACTTTTGCCTTCACCTTTCTTGAAAATATGTATTACGTAACCCTTAAATTCCTAGCTAAATTTGCTTTTTAGATCTCGTGAAATATTCTTCTATCTTTGTAATTGAAATCAAAGTGATGACAATGTATTGCCATTTCTAGATGTTGATATGGAGGAGAGTTAAAGAGATCGATGGGTTGGGCTTGAGAAGAGAGAGATTGACGGGTGGCCCTTGAGGAGAGAGAGAGAGGCTAGTTTCGCCCTCTGATTTTGAGGAGAGAGAGCTTGCGGAAAGCGAGAGCGCTGGAGAGTGATGAGGGAGAGAGCTCGAGCGACGGGAGTTTTCCATTTGCTCCCCTGCAGTTGCGTCTAGGATAACAAAATTAAACTAGTGCTGTGACTGTGTCTCATTAGACGGTGTAAATTCCAATTTTAAACCACATCCAGCCCCAAGAGGCTCTCTAAAGAAAAACAATGATGCCCAAGACCACAACAATAACTTGGCGTGACAAATCACAAATTGAGGTACTTAAATTACACCCAATTGCAAGATGAATGGTGTATTCTAATAGTTGGGTCAAGCAAACACCAGCCAAAGAATCCTCTATTTGTTCAATATTTAATTTTCAACAATCATATGGTTCATCAGCCCTGTCGGACAGCTACCATCTATCATTAACAATTTTAGGCTATGTGAAGTTCATCATTTGGAAAAAGCTATCATCCAAGCACCTCAAGCACAGAGAGAGAGAGAGAGAGAGAGAGAGTATTTACAATGAACAGACTAATTGATTACAATGTTTATTGACAATAATCAAATAAATTAAATGAATATTCAAAAATTTTCAGGCACCTATAAACTTCAGAAGTGCACCTACCTAGGGAGCCCGGGGTAATGCAGGTAGCAGGTCATAAACAAGCTTCAGCACTTCCTGAAAGAATAAAGACTAACAATACAACATAAATCTGGATGCATTTGCTTCAGCAACCAGCACCTCATTCCTTAGGCTACACTTCGAGTATAAAACTACCGCCACCATCGTTGCCAGGAAAGAGTTCATCAGGTGCCTTCAAGCAAAGTAGAGAGAGAGAAGCAAGTAAGCTGAAACGAGGGTGGGAAGAAAGTTTAATAAAAAATAGAATAGCTTAAAGGAAAGAAAGTTATGAAAATACACTGTTAAAAAACAAATTTCTAAGAAATAGTAGAATCAAGAATACTATGAGGATTGTCCCCTGGTTCTTAGTCAAGCACGATTTCTGGTTTTTAGTTGAGCTCTCGGGATTTAGTATCAATTAAAGTTGCTTCAACAATATATTACTTCAAGATCTGAAGGAAATTGTATCAATGGGCTTCAGATACTCACCAAATGAATCTAGAGTTGTAAGTTGATCTTTTCGGACCATTTGAAAATATCAGAGTAAACTCGATCCCCACCTAAGTCCTCTCCAGTAGCCCCTGCTGCTACTCTAATAATATCTTCAATTAATGCAAAATTACCCATTATAGCTACATGAGCACCGCTTTGAGTGCCACGACCCTCTAGGAAATTAGCTGGAGGGGCATGATCATACTCCCTTACATAGGTACGAATACCTGAAGGATTGAAACGGGTTGTTCCCCGCCAACCTTTTGCACACATGAAACCTGCACTTAACACAGGAACAGTTTCATCCCCATCAACAGAAAAAACCCCACCTTTTAGGCAAGAGTCCTCACTTCCACCCTCGGCTGAAGTATCTATCTGAAAGGGAATATAGCACTCAGCAGCAGGAGTTAACTTGTACACGTATGCTCTTTCTGTGGGGATTCCAACACCATACATAGTGTAAATTTCCATGTCTGGAGCATTCGGTAATCTGCAAAGCCAGTACAGAAGTTTAAGTACCATGACTGGATAGAATATTCAATCAAATAATGTTCTTTGTTGAATCACCACTCTAGATCTAGAGAATGTTTATGATAATATCTATGACAAATAACAAAGAAAAAAAATGAACACCATCAGCCTAACATATTGTTTGAAGATTAAGAAGAGAGAGTTTCCAACTGCTGGCAAAATTCTTTGGTAAGCCTATTTTTGTTCCCAATAACTACTCATCCAAGAAAAAGAATTATCTTCAACTTAAATATAGGACTTTAAAATCCTTTTTTTAAATTTTTATTATTATTATTTTTTTATGGCAGGGGAACCACCACACAACAGAGCCTTTAGGCTCACCCATGGAACCCAAACACTAGGGGAGACTAGCACAACAACCCACCGCCATGGCCTTCACTGAAATTTTAGAACTTTAAAATCTAAGCTTCTAAACCCCTAGTGGTTGGCTCAAGTGGTAAAGGCCTTAAGCTTGTGGGTATGCTCCCCCCAAGTCTAAGGTTCAAATCCCATTGGGTGCAAACAATTTCTAAGGGCTATTGGACTGGGAGATTTTCCCCTTGAATTACCCAAGGTGCACTTGTGAGAAACTCCTTGGCGATGGCTTGTGCACCCCCGGGATTAGTCGGGACTCTATTCCTGGACACCCAGTGCCAATAAAAAAAAAAATCTAAGCTTCTATACCACACAGATGACACTCTGTACAAATACTTATATACAAACATGATTACATATGCGTGCATGTATATTCTTATAAACAGACACATGCATTGATACACACCAAACAAAAAAACCAATGGTTGGCTAATTAAAAAGCTTTGACCTTGGGCAGTTACACAACAGATAAAAAGATTTGAACAGGGTATATCATCAACAACATTTGAAGCAGGGAAATAATTGCATCAAGTTCAATTCTTCACACGAGAAACGAACTATTAGAACAAGAAAGAATCATTGAAAATCTCACTTCGTCTCTAACGGGTTTGACCAATATTTATAATGTTCATATTTAGGGTCATCCAAATTTTCTGCAATTCCGTGTGAAAAATGAGCATCACCACGCGCCATCAACTTTGGGGCAACAAAATTTAGCAGATTCAAAATTGATCCAGCTGTGTAAACTTTGTAATCAGCAACAGCTTTGACACCCTCAATACCCATTTCATGGTACTCTGTCCATACATCACACTTGGTTGTATTTATAAGCTTATCACCCTTGATAGCACCCTGTTGGTCATGAGCAATTAATGTCATGAGCAAATAAATTCATTTAACTCCAAGTAATAAACTTTACATAAAAATTACACTAACGTAGGTAGCAAGTGCCTCAAATCAATGAGCATCTCAGAAACAAATTTAAGATAATTCAGTTGGTACTTAGTGATTACAGAAATGTAATTCAGGTGTAAAATTTAGCTTTGACCACGAGGAATAGCCATTCTTAGGGTGCAATTGATTGCACTCTGCCTTCCATATTTTTGGTTGTGCATTTTAGCAAATATGACAGCTTATACATGCTTGCATTTGATAGTCTTCCACACAATCAGGGTGAAGCACTTTGTTTGTACATTACTACAACGCATTATAATCGAGGCCAGTACCACCACTAGGACAAATCCAAGTACCCATCCACCGTGTCTACAATAGGACCAATTGCTATGCATACAGATTACAGACTGGCTGAAAATAATATATAATTTCAATAACCTATATGAACTATAATTAATTTTATGGATCATCAATCAGATCAATTTTTCTAAAAAAACAGTTCAAGACATAAGGGATCCTTTTTCTCGCTACCAGTTGATCCCTAGACATACTCACCCGGTTCCATAGGTTATGCATTGATTTTCTCTCTTTATTATAAATTCTCTTTTCCTTCACATGAATATACTCAAAAGTAAAACCTCTTAGAGGTTGAAGAACTAAATACACTTTGAATAGTTTTGCCTTTCATAAACCCACACATACACATGGAGAGAAGACCTCTTTACTATCCATGCAATTGGTTCTAACTTCAAGAAATCAAACTGAAACTCGGAACATTACCCTGAAATCCACTCTCTCAATTTTGGAGGAATGTATGTCAGCTACCTCTTTCCCAAATGATATGATTCTCCCATAATTTACTCTTTTTGTAGAACCCAGACTTCCCTTCCCACTTTGGTCTGCAGTTTGGGCATCATTATTCTTGAGCTTCCTGGCACAGCAATCAAAGTCCCCTTCTGGTGACCAATCAAGGCCACCCCATATGGTATCCCCACCTTTTGGTATCATTGACATGGTTGAATCCCATGTGCGGGTCATCCGCATCATATGCTGTAAAGTTTGTAGACTAAAAACATCCTTATCCAAAACACCAGGCGCAAAAGCCCTGTTTAAGGATTAGCAATTGATCAAGAGCCAAAATGGATAAACACATGCCTGCAGGACTCTACAAGTAAATTTAGGAGTTCAATTAAATAATATTTAAGCAAAAAGTTCACCCAAGGATGTATAGGCATTCTTGGATGTCATGATGCTATTATTTTGAACAGGAAAGTAACAAAATGTTCAGTACATGAACAAGGGATCCCTGAGAAAGGATATTAAATCATGCAGATATTACATTTTGCACACTCAAACTACTACCCTTCTCTCAAATGGCCCCCAAATTACCACAACTGGCAATTGACATCCTAAACTGCAAATATTGGCAAATTACACCCTCTGTTAGGATTTGACTTGTAGAATTATTCCAAATGTCCTATTTTTTCATCGATCTCAACAATCATATCAGATCTTGACCAATGGTGTAAATTGTCAAAATTTGGGTGTTTAGGATTTAGGTTGCAAAGTGAAAAAATGGTGGTAGAGCAGTTGTGCAAAATGCAATTTTCCCATAAATTAAAGACAAGTCAAAGAAAATTTTCTGTTCTCTTTTTTTTTTCTTGACTGACGGGGGTTGTAAGAACGTAAAATTGTAAATCTTTAATGGATCTCTTGAACATAACCCCATCTATTTGAGGTTTCCTTGTTAGTAATAACATCTATTCTTATATATAAAAAAGACCATAAAGCAGTAATGTGAAACAGAATTGCTAAAGTAACGATTACCTTTGCCTCTTAACATTGGCAGCATGGCACCATGAAATCTTTTTCCAGCATTAAATCCATAATAAAAGAAATAGATGAAATCTATATCATTAAAATGCTACCGTATATGCTACAAAAATCATTTTTTTTGTCTGCAGTGATTTTGAGATTGAGGAGATTTAAGACCATAAATCATAAGCTAAGGACCTATTCATATTCATATCATAATACCATTTGAAATTTAACCTGGCAATAGCAATATCCTTGGCTTCAATAGAGAAAAGTCCTGCAACTGCTTTTGGAACGCCTAGAAATGGTGCACCAATATTCATCACTGCTTTTATATGCCTAGCACACCAATCCGACCCCCCACCACCACCCATTGGAGCTGGTGCTTCAACCCATTTAATGAAATGCAGAAAGTACAGAACACCCATTGAATGTGGTATAACAACCACCTTTCTCCCACCATTTGTAGCTACCATGAGTTCTATATTACTTTTTATCCTGCTTAGGGTTTGGTCCCTGACCTGATCAATCAAATTAGGCAGAGAATGAGACACTGATTTGAGTTGGTAAGCATGCTAAACTTTTAAGTCTATAACAAAACTTCAGTGAATATCAATTTTACTTACACAGATGAGTTGGTGGAATAACTCCAGGAAAAATAAATTCACAAACAAAAGTTCATACCTCAGTGTTTTGAAATGACAATCTCCAGTCATATGCAGCCATATACATGGTTTTCTCCTCATATCCAATGCGGGCCAGGTTGGCAATTAAGACTGCCCACACAAAATAACCTGGTGCAAAGTAATCAGCTGCCACAAGTCCAGATACAGGCCTCACCCTTATACCAGAAGGATCCAGTCCAGTTTCATTATCCAGTGACAAGTGCTCAACCCAGCATAATGGTCTGAAGACAATAAACAGAAATAGCGAGGAAAACACCCTCAGAATATCAATCCACCTAAACAATTGCATAACCTCAAAACAAACGAGGTCCTGACTCCAAAAAATGGTAAAAATAGAGAAGGTTTGGCATGATAAAAACCTAGCTGCTGTTAATCAAGCAGAAACAAACAGAAATGGTCAATGTAACACATATAACAAGGGCCAAAAGCAATATAAATTACATATTTTCATTTACCTCTCTCTCTGGCCCTTGGCTAAGTAAGATTCATTTCTTATAAAAATTAGAAGTATAATCTCTTATATTTTTCAGCTTCAACATGTCAGAAATAGTAGCAGTTCCAACCACTATTTAGGTATACAGAGAACAGCTCTTTAATCCTCCCTTTTTTCAGATACACGAAACCAATTTATTTTATTGGAACAAGGCACACCTATATCATAATATGAGAAATGGTGAATGCACAGAATGACAAAAAAATATTAAGTAAAGGTTTAAAATCACTAAATTGGAATGTTAGATGCCTGGAAGGCAGCATAAAGATTAGAGCTTAGATATGACAAAAAGACTTCCTAAAGGTCATCCTAAGGTGCTATGTGGTTGGCTTTTACCAATGAACATCTCTAATTATCATCAAATAAACACTTCACAAACCATCTCATGTTAAAGGAACTATTGGGAAACTTACCGTTTACAAAATACCCTCCAGTTCAAACATGTTTTTTTATAGCAAACAAGACAGGAAAACATCTTTATAAGGCCTTTATCAATACTGATGACCTGAGTCAGTTTCCAACAACCTCACCCATGAGATTTCAGCATAAGCTAAGAACAAAATGACAAGGAAGTTTTGCATTCTAGCAACCGCCAGACTAACAATCGAGTCCACATTTTTCTCAAACCAACACGTGAAAATATGGATGAATTGGCTGGCTACTGAGTCTTTTAGACCACACCTGTTCACCCAATCCAAAGTTGATTTTAAAGGAAAGGACATTGTCTAAACCATCTAGGATTAAGTATTTTCCTAATCAAAATGAAAGGAAATACGTTTTCAGCGAGTTCATCATAGGCTTCCTCCATAGGAAAACGACCCAAAATAAAATATGCATTCTCAAACAAACACCCAAGTCCAAACAACCTCACTCACCCATACGTTTTCTAACTATTCAAAACACACATAAACGACTAGTTTGCCAAAATCCCGAGAAAAAAAAAATAAATAAATAAAAGCGCCTATTCTCCCCTAACTCAACCAAAATCCCAAATTTCTCAGCACCAGAATTGTGCGTAAACCCGAAAAGGCCATTACCTTTTGTACAATTCCCCGAATGTCCCGCCCCAAAGCCTTTTCCTAAACAAGCCCTCAGCACACTGTTGCCCCTCCCACAACTCAAGCCCGCCGGTAACGATTCCTGGCACGAATACAACCGGGTGCTTCGCCGTCAAGCCCTCCTTCCTCAACTTCAAGCCGGGAGGGTCCGGTAACGGCCCCGTTATTGCCTCCGTCACGTACTGAGGAAACGACGCTGGCATTGCGTTATACAGGAAAAGCAAGAACCACCAAATCGAGCATATGCACCCAATGGACCAGCAACAGCTGTCCACGCAAGACCATCTCTTGGGCTCTTTGAGCTTCGGCCTCGGTTTCGTCTTCATGTCGCCGTGCTCGCTTTCGCCCTCAATTTCTTGAGGCCCAATATTTTGCGTCTTCGGGACCTTTCTGCGCCTCAAGAACGACATCGTCTCCAGTTCCAAAAGTGGGAGCTCCTCTCAGAAGCGCCGAGAGCTCTGGTGTTGTGATGAACGGAGTCCGAGCTGGTGTGGAGCTCTGGGAAGTATCTGATCAAAGCCCCTAACCCAAAACTTTGTGCTAGAACTTACCGGGGGACGACGACTGGGGTCACCGGAGAGAGGGGTTTTCCGGCGAGCGAGAGGTGGAGGTAAGAGATTGCGCCGAATATCTACGTGCGTAAGTCCATGGACTCTTGGTTTTTGTTGTAAGTCATAATGGACTGGAATTTCAGATCTGGTGTGGGTCCCTCAGCGAAAAATAGAAGACACTTTTCTAACACGTGTCTCGGCGCCGGAAGATTTTGGAGGGCGGAGGCGGAGTTACTAGATTCCGGTGGTCCATTCAATGGCGATGGTCGTCATCCAATCGGAGGGCGCGGCATAGATTACGGAGATGATAATCGAACGGTGGGCAGGATTTGGTGTGTTTTGGGGTGTGGCGTGTGGATGGTTTTGCATAAAAAGACAGAAAAGTAGACGGCGAATACGATGTTAGAGGGTCCTACTCAATAGAAAAAAAATCAGTTTATTAGCTTAATTAATTTATAAAACAATTCTCTGTAATTTTTAGACTTTTTATATATTTTTCGATAACTGATTTTAAAATTAAAAACTGTTATCAATACCTACAATTTTATTTATATAACCATAAGGACTAATACGTCAGCAATTGAAAATAATAAAAAATCTTAAAATTTAACTTAAAAAAAATATTAAAAAATTGATTCTGTCACTCAATACTTATAAAATATTATAAGTAAATAAAATAAAAATAACATTTTTAGTCTCATGATAGAAAAAGAAAATGGAATAGGGGTTTAGAGTAGTGCTAGGTTGCCACTCAACAATGATCGCTGGGCATGCTACCTGGTACAAAGTTGGGTTTTTATTTATTTTTAATTTTCTTTTCATATTTTTAATATATTTTAGTATTTTTAAAAAATAAAAAAAATACATTAATACATTAAAAGTCATTTTCTTAATTATAAAATAAAAAAAATTAAATACATGAGCATTGAAAGGTCAAAACGAGGGAACAAACTTAGACAGCATACTAGGCTTACTAGCATTTTCCTAAGGGTTTAATACCTAGTTTTTTATTTATTTATATTTATTATTATTTGCCTAAAATTTTAAAATAATATGTTACAAATAAATATTATTTGCAGTGTGTATTTTTTAATCCAAGGTTGTACAAGCTTTTAGGTTGTATTGGCAGGTCAAATAAAGCCACTAGGAAGAGGGTGTACTTGTTATTGTTACATGGTACAAGGTTTTCTTTTGTCTGTTTCACTATTTATTAATTCCCTTTACAAGACTTGAGAGGAAGAGGGCCAAAACTAAAAAGGGAATGTTTTCCATAATTTAATGATATCTTATATCATGGGCATGTCTTTTATTGGTTAATTAAAAAGGATACTTACTGCATGAACTAATTGGAGAGAGAGAGATAGAGAACGAGACATTGTTTGGTTATACAGATTAGTTGAAAATTGAAAGTTTAATAAAATATTATTATAATATAATTTTTTAATTTTATTTTTATTTTAAGATTTAAAAAAGTTAAATTATTTATTGTATTTTATGTGAAAGTTTAAAAAAATTATAATGATTAAATAGATAAAATGAGATGATTTATATAAAAACGAGTCTCTACAATATCAAACACTATGCACTTACTAAAAGAAGTTGCTTTCTTCATTGTTTTTATATTTTTCAATTTTTGATTATTTGTTAATGCATCTCTATTCAACCTTTTAATACTTAGACATTCTTAGAAACAGTGATAATTGAAACTTTTCCTGACCTTTGGATCAGAGAAATTATGGACGCCATTGGGTTTTAAATTTTCAAAAGCCAATAGATCCTAAAGTTATTATATTTTAGGAAAATTTTTTAGAAATATATATTTTTTTTAAAAATCACTTTTTTGTCGTAATTAAAAAAGAGTGAAAATCACACATTCATCATGCCACCTCATAAATATATTAAAACATTAAAATTAAAGATAAAGAAACAATTTACATAAAATAATTTAAGAAATAAAATTCTAAATTAGAAAAAAATGTAAAATTTAAAAAATTAAAGTTAAAACACGGTCGTTTTTAAACAAACACATCAAAGCAGGGAAAGCAAGTTTAATTAGCTAGACACAAAGAAGCAATTACATTTTTTAAAAGAAATAAAGATTCAAAATGAAAAACAGAAAAATTAGAAAAAGAAAAACAACTTTAAATTTATCAAAATATAAAAATAAAAGAAAAAAAGAAATAGGTAAGTAGCCCTATTGGGTGGCCAACAACGGCCATCTTTTGGACGGCTTGACCTAGAACATCCAAGGTCTAGCTAATCCGAACCACCTCACTGTGGGAATCTCTCATTGGCAGTTTCTTTTTCCTTATTTTATAGGAATTTCAAATCTATTATTTTAAATTGTATTTAGATGTCAAGTTAAATTAAGGTGAAAGTTAAAAGTTGAATAAAATATTATTAGAATATTATTTTTTAATATTATTTTTATTTTTATATTTAAAAAAATTAAATTGTTTATTATATTTTGTATTGAAATTTGAAAAAATTTTAATGATTAGATTATATGAGTTTAGAGGAGTTGAAGTGAGTTGATATTAGTGTTAAGTTTTTTTTTTTGTAAATACTTAGAGCATGTTTGTGTTTACGGTTGAAAATATAGCTAATAATTTTAAGACTTATAACTTATAACTTAAGTAATAAGTTTTACTATTAAAAGTTATTTACTGTTTAGTATTTATATATTTAAAGAACTTTCAAACACGTTACATTTGTCTGGAAAAAAATTAAAAAAGTGCTTCCTGACGTAGAAATGACGATTATTTAAATTTTTAAAGATTATGATTATATCCTTAAAAGTTTGAAAGATGTAATTATCTAAAAGTTGTATGGAAATTTTTGTCCAATAACAATATTCAAAATTTGAATTACGTTCCACATTATTTAAAAAAGTACGTTTGATGTTTTTCCTCAAACGTGTTTTTTAGTTTATTTGAGATTAAAAGTGTTTTAATATTTAACATCCAAACAACTTAATTTTTCTATTAAAGAGCTTTTAAGGCTATTTAAGTATTTTTTTAAACTCCAATCAGAACTCAAAACAGGCTCTTATATACACTGACATGCTTTTTTAATTTTATTTTACTTAGTTTTTTTTAAAATTAGAATCTAGTCTTGTGGTTTTTTAGTTTCTAATATTGTTCCATTTTTCAAAATTTCTCTCTAAATCTAAAATCTAAAGTGAAAAAGATAGATTCATCTCTCTCTCATGTAAAGCTTTGGAATTTATTTTATCAGAAATGGAGAAAGAAATGGAAAAACAATCGTTAAATATTTCTCATATAAGATGCTATCAGAGCATTAGATCTAACCTTCCATCCATGTATCAATTTTAAGAAATCTCAAATTACTCCAATATATATAAAAATTCTTTAGAATTTTCACTAACACTCGGAATAAAAAAAAAAAATCTCCCAATAAAAATATTTTTAAGAGAGATTTAAAAATAATAAAGTAAATATAGCACTATGGGCTGGTTATGGGCTGCCATGGTGGCTAGGCTGGCCACCTAGTGCTAGTAGCGGCTGCCCACCATAGTGGGTTTTTTTAATTTAAAAAATTAAATTATTAGTTATATTCTAGAAAAACTCATCTAGAAGTTGCTTGCATCTAAATATATTCTCAATGGATCTCACCATATTTACAAAACTCTATTAAAACCTCTTCTAAAAAGTTTTTATGAAAGCTCTCAAGTCTCAACATACGAGCATTCCCAGAAAGAAACAAGAAGGTTATGGGAATTGTAGCTATAGATGATAATTAGTCGGATCGGATAAAAAAAACTAACCGAACCAACGGGATCGGATTGGTTAGTCCTAGTCCTAAAAAATGTAGACTAAAGCCATTCGGTCCGATCCTGAGGCCTATAAATTTTGAACCAGATCAGACCAGTCCGAACTCCTATATATATTTTTAAAATATTTGAAATAATTTAATATATTATTTTTATATAGTAATTACATAAGTTAATGATGTAATTTTCATCTAATTTATCATCATTGGCCATATAAAATATTTTTTTAATAAGTTAATTACATAATCTACATTAATAATTCACTTCATTTTAATTTAATAATTTAAATATATTTTTTATTAATTTATTTGAAAAAAAAACAATTGGATCAGACTAACTAGACCGGTCCCTATGGATGTTCAGTCTAGTCCAGAAAAAATGATGGACAAAAAATTTCAGTGCATAACTGGACTGGACCACCAACACCCCTACCTGTAGCACACCTTGTTATGCTCCTGTGTGTGAATATTTATAACAAGAAAGTTTGAATACAAGTAAAATTCTATAAAGTGATAACACTTATCTAACTACACTTATCACTAGTTGAATACTCATCACTTAGTTGGACACTCATCATTATCTTATACTGCCTTATCCCTTAGAGTTAGTGCTAATGGCAGAGTCCTTAGCAAATGGATTGCTTACAGGCCTTGAGTCTTTAGTTGCACAATGTGTTGGTTGAGATGAGCACAACAAATTATCCTTATCCTTAACAGCTCTGCAAAATGATGTGGAGATCTCATATTAGAAACTTGTCTCTAAGGTTATGAAATCTAGCAAAGGTGAGACCCTTGGTAAAGATGTCTACAAGTTGAGCTGTAGCGGAGATAAAACGAAGTTGAATATCTTGGCGAGCTATTTTTTCTCTAATAAAGTGAAAATCTACTTCAATATGCTTTATCATTGCATGAAATATTGGATTTGATGCAATAAACAATGCTCCAAGGTTGTCACACTATAGCAAAGGAGGCTTGAAAAAATGAACACCAAGGTCACAAAGTAGCATTTATAGGCAATAGAGTTCTGCTGTGATGAAGGTAATTGCTCTATATTCTAACTCAATACTTGAACAAGACACCACTAATTGTATTTTGGAACTCCAAGAGGCAAGGTAGGAACCAAAGAAGACTATGTATCCAGTATTGATCTTCGATCATCAAAACTTCCATAATATTAACATGAAGACCTTAACTGAGCCATGATGATATATGAACAAAGAGCAATCAACAACTAATGCTGTGAAACAGAGAGCTAAAAGAGACTGGCAATCTATTGAACCAAGCACGTGGTATTTGTTTAAGGCCATAGATGGCTTCTTTAACTTGCATACATGCTAAGGGAACCATGGGTTCGTAAACCCTGTAGGCTGTTCTACATTAGATACATCAAGTTATCTAAGAGACTAATGAAATTGGACAACAAGTGTTAAGATGACCCTGATTGTAGATGGCTTGATTATCGGACTAAATGTTTCTATGTAGTCAGCCCATCTTGCTATTGAAATCCTTTTGACACAATTCGAGTCTTAAATCGATCAATTGAGCCATCGAACTTTTGTTTAACCTTAAAAACCCATTTGTTTCAAATGATGTTTTTCTCCAAGGGTATATGACAAAATGTCCATGTTTGGCTGGCTTGTAGTGCCTTATATTCAGCCTACATGGCAGCTTGCCACTCTTTGAACTTGGTAAACGTTTAAGAGTAAGAAGATGGTTTAGTAGGAACAGTGGAGGCATGCAATGCACACAAAGGATGTTTAGATGTGTAATAAACCTGAGAATCTGGGAATTGTTTGGTACAATGGAAACCTGATTTGGCTCGAGTAGTCGTAGGGTGAAGAGGCTATGTTTGGGGTTGAACAGCTTGGGAAAAAGAGGAAGACTCATTATGAGATTCAAACTATACAGTGGAGGCAATATTAGGTTTAGGTTGTGTAGTAAGGTTAGTGATAAGAAGAAAGTGGAGTGTTTATCTAAACTTCACCTTAAGTATATGAGAAATGTTGTCCTCTAGAATAGCAACAGTTGCATAGGGTCCTAGTTAAGAGGGAAGCAATTTCTTCCCTAGAAATTGCAGTTAATCAAACACTACATGATAGCTCAACTCTAATGGATTGAGGGTCAAGACATCAATATCCTTTGTGGTTTAAGCTATACCCGAGAAATATGCATTTTTTTTACTTGAACATTAGTTTGTATTTTGTATATAATCTAAGAATGAGATAACATACACATCCAAAGGTTCTAAGAGTGGTGTATTAAGGAATTCTTTGAAGTAAGACTTCATAGGGTGACAAATTATTCAACACAGGAGTAGGTAATTATTTATTGGCAGTGTTGAAAGTTTCAAACTATAATTTATTAGGTAGTAAGGATTGAGCAAGAAGTGTGAGTCATATTTCTGCCACATCCCTATGTTTTCTTTCTGACACTCCATTTTGTTGTAGAGTGTGTAGAATGACACTTTGTGCATTATGCCATTGGTGGATAGATAGTTGGTGAACTAATTGGAGAGGTATTCTCCTCCATTAGATTGCATGCATATAGATTTTGCTGAGAAACGGTTTTCAACAAAGCATTTGAACTTAAGAAAGGGTGTGAAAGAGTTACATTTGTGTTTAAGAGAAAATGTCCAGGAGAAGCTCGAGAAATCATCCACAAATATGATATAATATTTGTAGCCACTTAGAGATGCAACAACTGAACACCAGGGGAACATGAGATTTTATTGAAGACAAGAAAAATGGTAAACATTTGCCTTTTCCAAGTTGACAAAGCTCACAAAATACACTTTTATTGACTAAGCCTTTAATAGACAATTTACATTTTTTTTCCAACATTTAAGAGTTATTGAAATGCTAAAAAAAGGTTGTGTATTTGCAAGCCTTATTGAAGGAAGATGAAAACTTAATTGGATAGATAGAATTTTTGGATAGACAATAGATTAACTATTGCACTAGAGCAGAGAATGATATTGTTTAGCTTAAAAGAATATGTGTTAGTGTGTAGGGTGTAGGGGTGTAACTGATCCAATTTGGTTCAATCTTGGACAAATTTTAGAACATAATTGATAACGGATTTTAGAAACTTAAGAACCGTTACAGATCGACTCATCACTGAAATCAAAACTTTCAAATTTTTTAGTTTCAATTCAGTTCGGTCCAATCTACTGTTTACACATGTGGCACTACATAAATTGAGATTTGAGAGCCAGTTCCTCTAATTCTTATATATATATATATATATATATTATAACTTATTATGTCAAAAATGTATTTATCCTTTATATATATATATCAAAAATAAGATTAGATTAATAACTTAATATTAATGTTCATGTTTAAAATTAAAACTTCATGTTATACTAATTTTATGTTATGGGATTAAAATTTATATGTTATATCAAATATTATATTAAAAATTACAAGATTAATTTTATGTTATATCAAATGTTATATTAAAATTTTATAATATTAATTTTATATTATATAAAATGTTATATTAATATTATGTTATAAGATTAATAGACATGAATAATAAGATTAAAATTTCATATTATATTAATTAGAAATTTAGCATATAATAGAAAAATACTAAATATATATATATTAGTCCAGTTCGGTTCAATCCTGTTTTCAAAATATGAAAACCGGTACCAAACCAGATTCGTTCTTAAGAATTGGTACCGATTCGGTCTATTTGACTTGTTTTTTGGTTTTGTTTTACACCTCTAGTAGGGTGGAAGAACTAGTGTGTAAAATCAACAAACCAGCACCATTTCCTATTGCAATTTCTCCTTCAAGATATTGGTAATTGAGTTGCAAGTTGTTCATTTCAGTAATGAGATGATATGTGGCACCACTACTGCATACTAGCTTTGAATACCATCTGAGTTAGATTTTGCAGCCATAGCCAACTGTGCTGGGGTGTCGACCTTGATAAGCAAAATTCATCATGTTAAAGCAATCAAGGGCCACATGTCCATTCTTCCCACAAATTTGACAAGTAGGTGAAGGTGATGAGGATGTGTTAGGTTATCCTTGTTTTTGGTTTACTGTGCTAAGATGATCGTTGTTTTGGTGAATTGAAGGCCTTCTTTTGTTGGTTATGTTGTTTAGGCTTATGAGTGTATAGTGCAAATCCACCTATATCTTGATCACTAGATCCACGATGATTAGATGATATGTAAGACCCCATTCTTTAAAGTTAGGTATATCACGTATTTTCATAAAAATAGTTCGGCAAAAAACTTGCATAATTTAATAAAATAAACATTTATTTCGTAAAAAAAATTATTTAATAAAACATGTCTCCAATAATATTAAATAAAAAAACTTCAATAAATAAATAAATTGTTTCTCATAAAGATAATTTATTCTAAAAAGTTTGGAACTAAATCAAATTGCTCTATTTAAGTATGACCCTGTTGAACCTAAGATTTCAAATTTTGTGTAATTATATATTTACACATGGATTTTGATGATAACAAATGAATTCAAAGAATGAAGGAGTCTCAATCACAAGTTGTCCACACAATGGAGTCAAGCACATCAAGGAACCAAGCATGAGTAAGAAGGAAACAAGTTCACATTAAAGTCATAGAGGAATGTTGTAAATCTCTTAAAATTTGAAATTAAGATTAAGGCTCAAAAATTAATATTTTATCATAAAGCATTAAAATACATTTTCCACATGTGCATGAATTTTTTGAAAATTAAATTTGAAAATTTTGAAAGATAATTGATTGTCATCTTTCACATGTGCATGCCATGATTAAAGGTTTGAACTTTGAAAATATTAAAGATGATTGATTGTCATCTTTCACATGTGTATGTTTTATTTGAATAATTTCAAAAGTGATTGATGCTTTTCTTGACTTATGCAAAAGGAAGATGCCTTTGTTTGAAAATTTTGAAAAGTAAAGTGTGCTCCTTTTGTCATATGCAAAAAGTAAAAGATTAGGTTTGAATTTTTTGAAAAGTAAAGTGTGCTCATTTTGTCACATGCAAAAAGTAAAAAGATTAGGTTTGAAATTTTTGAAAAATGAATGATGATGTCTTTGACATGTGAATCTTTTTAAATTTGAATATGAAGTCTCATATGCCTATAAATAGATCATTTGAGAGCTTCACATTCACAACACCAAGAGCATACAACTCTCATTCAAAGCTTTCATTCTCTCTTCTCTAAGCATTGAGCCTTAATCCTTTTTCATTTTGAGAGATATAGGTTGTGCTGTATTGTTCTTATTTCACTCATTGAGGAGTGTTTTCTGATATTCTACCCACTATCAATTCTTGTATCAGTAAAAGGGTGTGTACAACCCTTGTGCGTGTAGAAAGTGTTCTACACAGGGAATCGTTGAATCACCACGTGTAAGGTGATTGCAAGTGTAGAGGGTGTTCTACACGGATCCTTTGTAGCGGTGTTGTTCAAAGGTGTAATAGGTTTTTACCTCCACCTGAAGGAGGTTGAATAGTGAATTCGGGGATCCTCAAGGGGTAGCTTGAGGCGAGGACGTAGGCAGTGGGGCCGAACCTCGTTAACATACTGAGTTTGATTCTCTCTTACCCTTACTCTTTATATTTATTGCTATTTCGTATTTTGTTTATATTTGATATTGTATATTTGATTTATAATTTTTTTTTTTTTTTAAATACAACTCAATTCACCCCCCCTCTTGTGTTAGTCATCTGGGCAACAATTGGTATCAGAGCTAAAGCTCTGTTATAAGATTAACTATCTTTTGAGTTAAGATCTTATGGCTAACATTGCAGCTTCATTTGGTGAAGGTCAATCTAGCAGTCGGCCTCCACTCTTTTGTGGAGACAATTATTCATTCTGGAAAGTTAGAATGAGAATATTCCTTCAGGCTCAAGGTCGAGAGATCTGGAAATGCATTGTAAATGGACCTTATATTCCAACAAAAGTGGTTGGTGGAGTAAAGGTCAAAAAGGAAGAAGAAGAGTTTGATCGTGAAGACGATAGACTTTATACTTTGAATTTAACTGCTATGAATTTATTATATAATGCTCTCAATGGTAATGAGTTTAATAGAGTAATGACTTGTGCTACGGCAAAAGAAATTTGGGATAACTTGGAAGTTACTTATGAAGGAACTTCTCAAGTTAAGGAATCAAAAATTTATATTCTTACTCATGAATATGAAATGTTTAAGATGAATGATGATGAATCTATTTCTAGCATGCACACTCGTTTTACTAACATCATAAACAGTTTGACAGCTCTTGGTAAAGTTTATTCCAAAGTGGAAATGGTAAGAAAAATTCTCAACTCTCTACCAAAACGTTGGGAATCAAAAGTGACAGCGATTCTTGAAGCTAGAGACCTCAAGAAGCTCGAAGTGAATGAACTCATCGGGTCACTTATCACCCATGAGTACACATTGAAAAGAGGAGAAGAAGAAGGAAAGCCAAAGAAGAGCTTGGCACTTAAAGCTGTTCCTCATGAAAGTGAAAGTGATGAAGATGAGGAAAATGACGATAAAGATGAAGAAGTTGCGATGATAACAAGAAGAATTCAGAGATTCTTAAAGAAAAATAAAACTCCTCCGAGGAAATCATTCAAAAAGTTTTCCAAGAAAGATTCAGGTAAAAATGATACTTTAATTTGTTATAAATGCAATAAGCCTGGTCATATCAAGCCAGATTGTCCCCTGCTAAAGAAAGATCGAAACAAAGGCAAGAAAGCAATGAAAGCTACATGGGATGATGATTCAAGTAGCTCAGATAGTGAAGCAAGCAATGAAGAATCAGCAAATCTCTGTCTTATGGCTAAAGATGATATTGAGGTAACAAATTTTGATAATATTGAAAATCCTTCATATGAAGAATTGCAAAATGTTTTAGAAGAGGTATATGAAGAATTTGAAAAATTGGGTATCAAATATACTGCTTTGAAAAAGAAAAATTCTTCTTTAACAAACGAAATTGATATTTTAAGAAAAGAAAATATTGTTTTGAAAGACGAAAATCTTGAGTTGAAGAAAAAGAAAACTGATTTAGAAAATATTGTTGAAAACTTTACGAATGGAAAAAGAAATTTTGAAAAACTTCTTGGTAGTCAAAGATGTGTTTTTGACAAGGCAGGCTTGGGATATATGCCAAAACAAAAGTTCAAACCTTATAAAAACTTCTTTGATAATCCTTCTACATCAAAGTCTAATATTCAAAATTCTTTTCATAATAAGTTTGTCAAAAAAGGATACTATTATAATCATTCAAGATTTTCATATATGTCACATGCTATTTGTAATTTTTGTAATAGAAATGGTCATAATTATCATACTTGTCCTATTAGAAGAAAACATACAATGACTATTAGGGCCATATGGGTACCTAAAAATCTTGTTTCTTCTAATACTAATAAATAAAGGACCCAAAGAACTTGGGTACCAAGAAAAATCATTTTAATTGTTTTTATAGGTATGCATGAAGTCCTCTACAAGCAAAAACAAATGGTTTTTAGATAGTGGATGTTCAAGACACATGACGGGAGACAAGACTAAGTTCTTTGATCTTAGATCTAAAGAAGAAGGACACGTGACATTTGGAGACAACTCGAAAGGGAAGATCGTGGGAATAGGTAAAATTGGTAATAAATCTTCTCTCATAATTGAAGATGTTCTACTTGTTGAAGGTCTAAAACATAATCTTTTGAGTATAAGTCAATTATGTGATAAAGGATTTACAGTTACTTTCAAAATGGATAAGTGCATTATTTTGAATGATCATGATTATAACATTTGTTTTACTGCCTTTAGAAGTAATAATGTTTATACAATCGATTTTGAAGAAATTACCTCACAAGATGCTATTTGTTTTTCAGTACAAAATGAAACTAATTGGTTATGGCATAGAAGACTAGGTCATGCCAACATGGAACTTATTTCCAAACTTTCAAAAAATGATCTTGTGAGAGGTTTACCAAAGGCAAATTTTCTTAAAGACAAAATTTGTGATGCATGCCAATTTGGTAAACAAACAAAAACTTCTTTTAAAACCAAGAAATATATTTCCACTACTAGACCACTGCAACTGATACACATGGATCTTTTTGGACCAAATAGAGTTGCAAGTCTAGGAGGAAAATATTATGCTTTTGTTATTGTTGATGATTTCTCTAGATATACTTGGGTCATCTTTCTTGCTCATAAAGATGAGGCACATAATGCTTTTACCAAGTTATGCAAGAGAATTCAAAATGAAAAGGGCTATACTATTTCAAGTATCCGAAGTGATAGGGGAAAAGAGTTTGTTAATAAAAATATTGAAACATTTTGTGATGAAAATGGTTTTGTGCATAATTTTTCTGCTCCTCGAACTCCTCAACAAAATGGGGTAGTAGAGAGGAAAAATAGATCTCTTCAAGAGATGGCAAGAACAATTCTTAATGAGAACAACTTGCCTAGTTATTTTTGGGCCGAAGCGGTAAGTACTGCATGTTATGTTATAAATAGAGTTATGTTAAGGTCTAAATTAGATAAAACCCCCTATGAGCTTTGGAATGAGAAAAAGCCCAACATTGGTTACTTTCATGTATTTGGATGCAAATGTTTTATTTTGAATGACAGGGATAATTTAGGCAAATTTGATGCAAAATCGGATGAAGGTATTTTTCTCGGGTATTCTACAAATAGTAAAGCTTATAGAGTATTCAATAAAAAGACTTTAACTGTACAAGAATCTATGCATGTAGTATTTGATGAATCTAATTCTCTACTCTCCAAGAAATCCATTGATGAAGAAACAGGAGGTATAAATAATACAGAAAGTCTCAATCTCAACAAAGAGAACACAATAGAGGAAGTCCAACATGGAGACATCAGGAAAGATCATCAAAATTTAATACGAGATGCAACCAAACAGTGGAAATTTGTGAAAGATCATCCAGTGGAACAAATTCTGGGAGAACCTTCACAAGGTGTAAGCACTCGATCATCTCTTAGAAATATTTGCAATCATACTGCTTTTTTATCTCAGATTGAACCTAAAAATATTGATGAAGCACTTCTTGATGAATCTTGGATTCTAGCTATGCAAGAAGAGCTTAATCAATTTGAAAGAAATGATGTTTGGACACTTGTTCCTAAACCCAAAAATCATACTATTATTGGAACAAAATGGGTTTTTAGAAACAAGAAAGATGAGTCCGGAGTCATTACTAGAAATAAGGCTCGACTTGTAGCCCAAGGTTACAATCAAGAAGAAGGAATTGATTATGATGAGACATATGCACCAGTCGCAAGATTAGAAGCTATTCGAATGCTACTTGCATATGCTTGTTATAAAGATTTCAAACTTTTTCAAATGGATGTTAAAAGTGCTTTCTTAAATGGTTTTATAAATGAAGAGGTATATGTTGAGCAACCTCCAGGTTTTGAAAATCATATTTCTCCAAATCATGTTTTCAAACTCACAAAAGCACTATATGGACTCAAACAAGCTCCTAGAGCGTGGTACGAGAGACTCAGTGGTTTCTTGATTAAAAAAGGTTTCTCAAGAGGAAAAATCGACACAACTCTTTTCATTAAATACGAAAATGATGATATTCTTTTGGTTCAGATTTATGTTGATGATATAATATTCGGTGCTACTAATGAAAATATGTGTCAAGTTTTTGCTAAGACTATGCAGGATGAATTTGAAATGAGCATGATGGGAGAACTTACATTCTTTCTCGGATTGCAAATTAAGCAAGTAAAAAGTGGGACATTCATCAATCAATCAAAATATATTAAGGAATTGCTGAAGAAGTTTGGGATGGAAGGTGCTAAGGAAACTGGAACACCAATGAGCCCATCTACTAAACTTGATAAAGATGAATCCGGTAAGACAGTTGACTCGAAAGTATATCGAGGTATGATTGGTAGCTTATTATATTTGACAGCCAGTAGACCAGATATTATGTTCAGTGTGTGTTTATGTGCACGTTTTCAATCATCTCCAAAAGAATCTCATTTAATTGCAGTTAAGCGCATTCTTAGATATCTTAGTGGTACAATTAACCTAGGGTTATGGTACCCTAAACACACATCTTTCGATCTAATCAGCTACACAGATGCAGATTATGCTGGTTGTAAAATAGATCGAAAAAGCACTAGTGGAGCATGTCACTTCTTAGGTCATGCATTAGTTTCCTGGTTTAGTAAAAAACAAAATTCTGTTGCACTATCTACTGCTGAGGCAGAATATGTTGCTGCGGGTAGTTGTTGTGCTCAAGTTCTTTACATGAAGCAACAACTTGAAGATTTTAAACTCATGTATAATCACATTCCAATCAAATGTGATAATACAAGTGCTATAAATCTTTCAAAAAACCCAATACAACATTCTAGAACTAAGCATATTGAAATAAGATATCATTTTCTTCGAGATCATGTGCAGAAAGGCGATATAGTACTAGAGTTCACAAACACACACGATCAGTTAGCAGATATATTCACAAAACCTTTACCAGAAGATAGATTATCTATGATTAGAAGAGAAATAGGTATGATGCATATTATGAATATCTCTTAAAAGACAGATCAAAGTTCATAAAAATAGATAGATTTTTCTTAAATACTTTTACATAAACTTGAGGTTCTTAGCCTCATGTTTGAGACGCTCATTCTCTTCATACAATATCATGTCATCCCTATTCATGGGAACTGGCAAGCGGAATGAAGAATCCAATAGAGATTTCAACTTTTTATTCTTCTGCCGAAGGATTCCTTCCCTTGTGTGAGACTCTTGAACAATTCGTTGAAGTACAACAATTTGTTCCTTAAGCTTTTCAACCTCATGGTTTTTTGCTTGAACCCGCTGGGAAAAAGCAACAATAGAGGATGAGTAGCGAGTCCCGAGACTCACCAAGTCGTAGATAGCATCGGAGTCTGACTTATTTGCCATACTATTATTTTCTTGCTGCAACATAGCACCAATGGCAGCTGCAGAAAGGACAGGAGGTTGAGATGTAGAAGAATGAGCCATTGAGAAAGGAATTGAAAACTTAAAGCGAGAATGTTGAAGGAATGCAGATGAGTTATAGAGATAAGAAGAAAACTTGATGCGGATTGGATGAACTTTAAGACTGTTTTTATAGAGATAGTATAAAGAACAAGACGAGCTATCATCCAAGTCAAAGAGCAATGTGTTTTTTCCCGATCAGTGAAAAAGACATTTTTTTTAGAAACTCGGAGCCTTCAATCTCGTTTGTCAACAACATCAGGCGATTTGTTTCTATCTTCAACCGCACTAAATTCATAGAGTTAGGCCTCGAGGCTTTGCAGGACTTGTCGGGTCACGGACGGCTCTCTTTTTCAACTATCTACAGTGTTTTTTAACGCACCGTTTTCTTCAGTCTATTTACTTGCTGTCGATCCTTTTTAATGATGCCAAAAGGGGGAGAAGTTTTAGACTAGAACATTAATATTGTTTAAATTGTTAAACTTGTTATATATGCTTGGAATTATTTTTTTTTTTTTGCTTGAAAAACTAACGCACATTCTCAGGGGGAGCTTAAGTATTAATACAGGCTTCAGGTTCTATCAAGTATTTGTCATCATCAAAAAGGGGGAGATTGTTAAACCTAAGGTTTCAAGTTTTGTGTAATTATATATTTACACATGGATTTTGATGATAACAAATGAATTCATAGAATAAAGGAGTCTCAAGCTCAAGTTATCTACACAATGGAGTCAAGCACATCAAGAAACCAAGCATGAGCAAGAAGGGAGCAAGTTCACATTAAAGTCATAGAATAATGTTGTAAATCTCTTTAAAATTCGAAATTAGGATTAAGGCTCAAAAATTAATATTTTATCATAAAGCATTAAAATACATTTTCCACATGTGCATGAATATTTTGAAAATTAAATTTGAAAATTTTGAAAGATAATTGATTGTCATCTTTCACATGTGCATGCCATGATTAAAGGTTTGAACTTTGAAAATATTAAAGATGATTGATTGTCATCTTTCACATGTGCATGTTTTATTTGAATATTTTCAAAAGTGATTGATGCTTTTCTTGACTTATGCAAAAGGAAGATGCCTTTGTTTGAATATTTTGAAAAGTAAAGTGTGCTCCTTTTGTCATATGCAAAAAGTAAAAAATTAGGTTTGAAATTTTTGAAAAGCAAAGTGTGCTCCTTTTGTCATATGCAAAAAGTAAAAAGATTAGGTTTGAAATTTTTGAAAAATGAATGATGATGTTTTTGACATGTGAATCTTTTTAAATTTGAATATGAAGTCTCATATGCCTATAAATAGATCATTTGAGAGCTTCACATTCACAACACCAAGAGCATACAACTCTCATTCAAAGCTTTCATTCTCTCTTCTCTAAGCATTGAGCCTTAACCCTTGTTCATTTTGAGAGATATAGTTTGTGCTTGTATTGTTCTTATTTCACTCATTGAGGAGTGTTTTCTGATATCCTACCCACTATCAATTCTTGTATCAGTAAAAGGGTGTGTACAACCCTTGTGCGTGTAGAAAGTGTTCTACACAGGGAATCGTTGAATCACCACGTGTAAGGTGATTGCAAGTGTAGAGGGTGTTTTACACGGATCCTTTGTAGCGGTGTTGTTCAAAGGTGTAATAGGTTTCTATCTCCACCTGAAGGAGATTGAATAGTGAATTCGGGGATCCTCAAGGGGTAGCTTGAGGCGAGGACGTAGGCAGTGGGGCCGAACCTCGTTAACATACTGAGTTTGCTTCTCTCTTACCCTTACTCTTTATATTTATTGTTATTTCGTATTTTGTTTATATTTTAAATTGTATATTTGATTTATAATTGTTATTTTTTTTAATACAACTCAATTCACCCCCCCTCTTGTGTTAGTCATCTGGGCAACAGACCCGTTTCCTCGTACTCATAATCATTCTCACCTGGATGGTTAAAAATATGAAATAAAATCAAAATGAGTCACAAACCCATCATAACATAAACATAATAAATATAAGGTTTTTCATAAAACTGTTTCATGCTAAGAATTTAAAATCAGAATCATTTATACATATGCTTATCACATGTATGGCTTGTCTTAACTTGTCTGAATTATCTTACTGATCTGACTTATTTGACTGACCAACACACTTAACCATGTGTGCAAGGTTGTACATTGGCCCCACATCCCGTGATCACAAGGGGAGCCGCTGAGTAGTATTCTAACATACTCCGATGGATCACGCTTGAGTCCGTGACTTGCACATTCACCCATGAATCGTATTGGTACCATGTATTTGAATAGTCATCTTATTGACTAATCTGATTTTATTTTACACTTGATCTTAAAAACTTACGTATCTTATGCAACGTAAGATACATGACATACATAATATGTACATAATCACCTAAATTAAAGCTTGATGTGAAAATAACATGATCATGGACTATGATGAATGACTTGTATAAATCATGACATGCGTGGTACATAAAAAGTAGCTATCAAGATCGGGCTTTAATAATAGTCTGTTTAAACTAACTAACATGTACTAATCTTAATTTATAATCAAGCTATTTTTTTTTGAAAAGCCAGTAGCCACCGACATAGCAGTCTTGTCCCAAGTTTATTAAAGAACCCTCACATATGGCGAATGAAAACCGTAGTTACAAATCATTCACCTGAGGGTTTACAAAACATCAAGAAATAAAACCAAAACCCAGGTGATCAAAAAGTTACCATCCTAATAAAGTTAACAGATCTTCCAATGAAAAAGGGGAACAAAAATAATTACAATCGTAAATAAGGAAGACCCCAAAAATCCGTACGTAATAAGCCTCGAAGAAATCCCATACCAAGGTCAGAACCCGTAAAATACTTATACCAATTATAAGCACCTTCTTTAGCAAGATAATCCGCAACCATATTGGCTTCTTTGAAAATATGACGAATGGAGCAATTTAATTTAGAAAACAAAATTTTTATATCATCCCAATAGTCCCACAAATACCATAAGTTGCTTTTTCCAGCCTCGATCCATCTCACAATAACTTCAGAATCTGACTCCACCATTATATCTCGAATACCTAATTGTTGTGCTAAATTTAAACCATCAAGTAAAGCTCTCCTTTCAGCCACATTGTTGGAGACCTGCCCATAGTGAGCTGCAAATCCCACAATCACTCGGCCACGATGTAATCAAGCTAGTACTTACATCGTTGCGTTGCTTCCTGGATCTATTTCATAACTTGTTACCTATACGGAGTACCATTCGTCACTAGATTTCTAAGAAAACATATTCTGATATTCTATTTAATTAAATAAATACTATGAAGAATAATTTAATAATTATACTTTTATATACTAATATCATATAATTATTCTTAACACATTTCTTTATTTTAAATATACAACTTTAATAGTATAATTATATCAAAATCCATTAAAATAAATAGCAAAATTTCATTTCATAAAATAGACTTAAGCAAATTTAAGGCGTTAAAAAATAAATTTAAACTGTCTATTATGTACTACTGAAATCTAATCATAAAATTAATATTTAATAGTTAGGTTAATCCTATAAGTATTTTTTGTAAAACATATAATTATGAGCTAACATATTTTTTCAATTAAAATTAAGTTCAACTTCAAATATTAAGCTCAATAAATAATTCAACTACTTCCTCTATTTTTGCAAGAGATACAAAGTCCCTTGGATGTTAAAGTGGAGCTACGATTAGAATGATGATTTACTGGTCCGGTATTGGTTTGTCAAGTGGTGGAACAAATTTTCCCACACACAAAATGTTATTGATAATGTTACCTCAGACTTTCCTCAGATTGCTCCAAATCATAAGAGTATTAAGAAATTTCCGCTAGTTAAACAAATAACTTTGGGTGAATATCCAAACACTGAAGCTACTACCTCTGCTAAACCTGCTACTTCTTTTGAATCTCATAAATCCAGCAAAATTTTCAAATCCAAGAAAAAGAAGAATCTGACCCAAGGATTAACAAAAAAGAATTTGATTTATCTACTATATAGAAGCAATTGCAGAACAATGATAAAACTCATAAGAATAATTCTTATACTGAGTCAAAAGCATCCTCTAAAGTTTCAATTACTAATTCCTATAATATATTTAGACATAATTCAGAAGATACTCTAAGGCTATTTGATGATTGATCGCCAATTTTTTTAACAAGATTCTTACTGCTTTACTTTAAGAACAAAACTGATTCTCCCGTAATTCAAGCGGAGAAAGTACTCAAAGCAAGCTAAAAGATACTTATACCATTGTACTTACTATACTGTTTGTTTTCTTAACAATAATTCGTTGTGTTACAATTTTCGTTTCTCACGGTTGATAAGAAAATATGGTCCAATCAAATGGCGCCATGTGTCAATAAGATTTTAACCTAAACGTTGCTTTTCCATTAAGAGTATAACGTCGAGTCTCAGATGGAGCAGATGGTCAATGCCATCGCTTTCAGCCTCAAAACTGCAAGTGATGTTGTTAGGGAGCATCGACCAAGCCCAGACCATTTCAGGCTCCAACACTCCCAACACATTGACAAAAGAGCAGTACCTCTCATAGCTCAGACATGAGACAAATGGATCTAAGAAGTCAACAACTCCTTATCCAATTCCAAGACAATGACATATAATCTACAGCCATCCACATTTTGTAATTTTCCGAGATTTTACTTTGGCAAAAGAGGCCTTAGAGAAATGTTGTTCTTTAGAATAACCAACTTACAGCTTATAACCAACGATTTTATCTCAAAATGGATTGGAGCAACCCTTGAATCCTGTTCATTTAATTGTCACATCTATTTTGAACATGTGAGATAATTAACGTTATTCGAATAATCGTCATCAACGGAGATTATAATTGAAAGAGTTCTGTTATTTGCAAGTCACAGTAAACACACCTCTTGTGGAATTAATCACAATTCACTTGTTCTAAATAGAGTTTTCCACATTTAAATTATTTAGCCAAATCTTTTCTTTTTCTTTTCTAAATTACTCAAGACTCACCTCAGAATTCACTCAACACTAAGAAGCAGTGAATGTTTAAAGTTATAATGACACATCTCTTCAATGAAATTGAAACCCAAATTTGCCATCCACCCCAAGGTATTAAACTCTAAACATCGACATTAGAGAAAGGGTTCCACCACATTAGAAAAAATCAGAGTCCTTATCTGAATAAAACCAATATCTGGCCCTCATGATATGCATTTAGTATGACAGGTTGCCATTATTTGTTGATAAGACTAGCAGTTGGTCACATTAGTGACCAAAAATGCACCGTCTTATTAGGACATGTAAGGAGGGAGATCTAACCTATTGGAGAATGGTATGTGGTCCTTGGCTTTGAGTAATACGTATTTAATTGCCCCACATGCCTTTGTACAAAGTTATAAATCCTTCTATGCATATGCTACAGATTTTGTGCATGGTTGGTAAGAAACATGCCCCACCAGTTCTCACTGGCAATAGGTTTAGTGGGGTTCTTCTATATATTCTTTTCATTTCCTTTTTTTTTTATGTCATATTTGTATCTGTGGAAAATAATTTTGATTTTAGTTTTTTGTTGTTGTTTTTTTTTTTTTTTAAATTGAAGATATGTTTTTGAAAAGAATCATTAGCGGATTAGCATTGCTCTAGAGGACAGTATCCCAGGAAAGTAAACAAAAAGAAGATACATTGTCTTGCTCTTTCCTTTCTATTTTTCCTGTGCTTGTTGTATTTCTTTTCTCTTTCTAATCTTTGGAATTCAGAGTAGATATTTGGAGGGATGGAGTTCAAGTCAACTATGGTGGCCACTGGTGTCCCCAAAGCAACCCTAGAGTATATACTTGGCACAAGCCTTTTTTTTATTTTCTCCTCTTGGTGGAAAAGTTAGTTTGGATTTTTGCCATCATGTCTGATCCTGCTGCATTTTTGACTTCTGAGATTCCATGTGTGTGACCCTACTTGTCTACCAGGTGCCTATTAGTGGATTCTTTGTTAGTTGCTGATATGTTGGCATTTTTAATTATCCCAGCTGAAGCTTGGGGAATGGTATATCTGAAAACTTTCAGAAAAAAAGAGAGATTTTCAGGAGAGATATCTGTGATGTATTCATATATCGCCTAATCTAAAAGCTGCTTAATAAGCACCAATTCTTACCATCTATCTGTTGTATGGTTTTGTGATGTTTTTGGTAGCCTTTTGGGCTTGCATTGAACTTCACTGTTTCATCCTCCTTTACTTGCAGTTAAAGTACTCATTAATCAAATGAATACAAAAAAGAAGGAAAAAAGTTCTACTTTGTAATCATTTTTTAATTTTATGATTTCAAAGTGGGACTAAAATTACTAGTGAAGCTGATGCCATGTGCAGAGCCAGTGAAAAAGTTTGGTGCTTTTAAACTTTCTCCATTCTCATGAGGGAAAATCTCTGTTATCTTTTCCTTTTTCACTTTTAATATTCTTATCTTTGTCTATTGCTTTGACAATTACGCTTGTGATTGTGAATGTGACATTTTAGCTCTTGAATGCCTCCATTGCTGTTCACATTAAAGTTTCATTGCTCCTCAAGGATAGCAACTTCAAAATATTCTTCAGAACTAAAATCACAGAAGGAAAGTAAAAATAACTAATTTGACATTTAGAAGTCAATTTTGATTATCCAAACCATTAGTTACATTGATGCCAAATGAACTACAAAATCAACCCCTTAGCAATTGCTTGATTTGTTTCCAAATCAGTAGTTTCATACACTGGAAGCTCCTCTCTGTACCTCCCAATCCCAACAAGGTGATCAAGCTCGAACAAATCCGAGCTTGAACAGCTCTCTGCATCATCATCATCATCATTATCAACTTTTCCATTGTGACCAAAACCTCTCAAATGGTATGTACTTGTGCTCTCCTTTACCGATCGAGTTTTTGTGATTTTTCGAAGAGTTGGAATTGGCATTAGGCTTGGATCCTCGTCATGAATACATTTATGGCCACAGGGCTGAGAATCCTCACCGACAATCACGCTAAGAGGATAAAACCTCACAGACCTTTTGATACCATTGCTGCTCAATTTCCCTCTTGAAGCAGGGGTTTTGCTCAAGCAAGATCTCGAGTGCGAAGCCGCCGAAGAGCATGCAGACTTGGATTTAGGCTCCAAGTTCACATCTTCCACAGCTCCAACATAACACATTTTGGCTTTCTTTACGTTATCAGAGTTGAAAATCGAGTTGAGAAAGCTAGCAATGCGACCTCCTGGCGAAATGGGCTGCTTCACTTTCTTCAACTCCTCGTAGATTTTCAATGCCTGTAACTTCGTCTTTGTGAAACCACCTTCAATCTTTGACTTGGGCTGCTTCTCGGAATCCCAATACTCCAACTTTGTCTGCTTCTTGGAGCTCCGCAGCTTCGGTTTCGGTTTTGGTTTGTGTTTGTCGCTCGACTCTGTTTCCGAGGACGAGAAGGTTGCGCCAGAGCTAGACCCCGAGGAGCTCGAGGCTGAATTGTAGAGCACCGAGCTGTGAATGCTTCGCTTCTCCATCCAGTCGTCGATCCGACGAAGATTCAGCACCTCCTTTTCCTCTTCTTCCACCCAAGTGCCACGCTTAGCAGAGCTAGGAATGCTTTGTTTGAACACGCACGTTTCTTTGAAATGAGCTTCTTCGGCGTTGGACTCGTCGATGGAACGGTAAACAGCGTCGAGGAGAGAGGATGAGAAAGATGGGGTTCTTCTCCTTTGTGTGAATAACATGTCTTCTCGCAGAGATCTCTCCCTTCTATGCATCTTCACTCTGTACAATATCGATTTTGCAGTGCTGTAGATGAAAACACAGCTTTTATAAGTGAAAGCAGAGAAAAGGAGAAGAACAGAGGAGGTAACAAGGACTGTGAAAGGAGGACAAAGACTGAGGTTTTAGTTTAGTTTAAGGGTGTTGAAGAGCTGTAGTGTTTGCTTTGAAAACGTCAAAAGCTGTAAGGGACATTAATAGAAGGCAACTAAATCATGTGGAGGAACAGAGGAGAGGAGAGAGAGAGAGAGAGAGAGAGAGACAGCAGAAATTCCCTTTATAGTTATTGAAAACATGTTTCGTGCTGTGATTGTGTACGGCTCTGAGAAAACATAGATCTAAGCAAAATGACCACTTTGCAGGAGAGGGAAAAAGGGGCAGATCACACGCTTGGATTGGACTTTAAAAAGAGTTGTTTAAAGTAAAATGGAAGTAATCCATGACCAAGCTGAGTGTTTGAATGATCAAACTCCTTTTGACAAAGGTTAAGGGAGTATTGTTCAAGCTTGCTTTCTCTTTGCTTGATGAATCATTTTGTTTTTAACGTTCATCTTCACATCATGTACTCTAAATTCTCTTTTAATTAGTAAGCTCAACACACGTACAATATTCTATTAAAATTATGATGGAATAAAGTTAAAAAGAGTTAAAATTAAGATCATTGTTATAATAATTTAACTTATGTTTTAATAAACAACATACTAGACCTACAAAGTGCCTTATAAAAAAAAATACGTGACATTTGTGCATTCTATGACTATAAATATTATTTTTTTTAAAAATAATTTATCATATTTTTTTTAGTGTCATATAGCGCACATGTTTTCTCACCAAACAAAGTGCATATTAGGCCGAGTCCCTAATATAATATAATCCATCAAGATATGACTATGCAAAGCAGCAATTGCAAGAATGTATTTGTTTTTCTATTACTTTAGTTTATATTTTCTCCACATTTCTCAATACTTTATTTTATACTTCTTCTGAAAGAATTATATTGGTCAACTACGGATTTATAGTACTGTCTTTTCTTTGTCGATTTGCACGTTAAGTCATGTCAGCATGTATATTTTCTTGTATAAGATTGCTATGTAGTAAACATTTCTCATTTTGTTAAGAGACTTCCTAAGCTAAAAAGGGTGCGAACTCAAGAATTTATAGTTGGAACTCGAGATAGAATCATGACACGACTATATATAGCAATATTGTTGTTGATCTAGGAGGGAGGTTTTGTTGATGTAGGCAGCTTAAGAAGTCTAGACATAGGCAATTGTATTTTATAAAGACATGCCCTTATAAATTAATTGGAAACATGTTGTGTATTTTATGTAGACATGCCCTTATATATTAACAAAGTTCCATATTTTGTATCTGCTGAAAGTTTGATTTGTGTGACATAAGATAAATTGATTGGCATCTTTTGAAACATTGACTTCGGTATAGTCTCTACCATGAATGTCCATCTTAATCATTCACTTTATGGTACATGCATTCCCATTGTGAGTTAAAGGCAACCTTTCTATGTCACTAGGCTAGCTCTTTGCTCCCCCACGTACATCACATGGCTGAAAAATCCAATCATTTATTTGCTAGGTTTTGAAAGACTAAGAGACCATAAAAGTACCCAAATATACAAGTTTCTCCTTTACCCTTTACTGTGCAAGCCATGCATAAATAAAGAATAATACTATGTACAGTCATGAAGTGTACAAGCGTCAAGTAGTCACTTTAGAAAAGAGTTAAGTCCACTAATAAAATGTTAATTTTCTTTTTCTATGGGTTCTGTATTTATTCACTTTTTTTAAAGTGATTGTGTAACGTTTACACATTCACGACTATAAATATCATTTCTTATAAATTAAAGTGCAACTAGGAGAAAAATGAAGTTTGGGTTAAAATTGAGAGAGAGAGAGAGAGAGAGATGCATCCGGTTGGTGTGTGAAAAATGATGAATGGCTAGACGTTGAATAAAATAAGTACATGGTGGAGAAATTAGGAAATGGGCAGTACTAGTTCTGATTATGGTCAAAATTTTCGAACTTTCTAAACTCATGACATTGCATGACTTTGTGGAATTTCCCTTTTAATGTAATATATGCTTTAACTTGGGCTCTGATTTTCCAAATATTTATATTCTTGATCTCTAGGTTAAGTCCTGAGCTCAAAATCAAAACCAAAACTGATATTTGCTAACCTAAAAATTATCAAAACGTAATGAAAAAGTTACAAAAAGATATAAGTTACATTAAAGACCATAAAAACTCCACTAATTTACTTAAATTTGATGCTAATATATTTTAGCATTGAACTAGATCACATTTGATTTTTCTTGTGACCATTTAAAGTCAATCCACTTGCAATATAGGTATAGTTATAAACAAGTAGAGTTCAAATAAGTAATAGACGGTAAGGCGCAGCTCGGTTTGTGGAATTTTTATGGAAAATGATAGAGCTATTGAGAGTTGGGTCCTGACATGGTTACCAACACTTTTTTATTATTATTATTATTTTACTTAGTGATTAAGGATGTATTTTTTTAATGATATTGTGAATTTTTTTAAAAATATTTAAAGATATAATAAAAACATTTATGAAAAAAAAGAGAGGATTTGGCCTTCTCGGGACCTAGGACTATAATTGAGCCGAGCCAAGTCAAGCCGGTCTTTGGCTTGTTGAGCTTGACTTGACTCAAAAAACCTCAAGCTCAAGCCCAAACTTGAGATTTTTATTTAACCTTTGTTCAAGCTCGACTCAGTAAACTAAACTCTCAACTCGAGTTCGAGTTATTTATTTTTTGAATAAAATTTAATAATTAATAAATTAGATAAATAAAAAAATCTAATATTGAATTTGTACAACTATAAAGTAGAACCTCTATTGGATTATAAGATTTTAAAGATTTATAAAAAGTAAATATATAGCTAGTTCATATTTATCTATAATAACAATATATTATATGCCTACATAAATTATTAATACATACACATAATATGATAGCACATATCTATTTTATATATAGTTCTAACATACTAGTATATGAAATTATTAAATTATTGTACATATTATCAAATATAGCTATGAAGCATATTCAATATATAGGCATGAGTAATTAGGTTACATGTTATATATTTAATTATAAAAATGTTATGTCTATATATTTAATTATAAAAGTAATTAGGTTACATGTTATATATTTAATTATAAAAGTGATATGTCTATATTATTAACTAATATAATATATATATACATACACATAAGTGTATGCATATATTTATTAATATATGAATGAATTTTAATCGAGTCGACTTGGACATAAATGAACAGGCCTTAATGAGCTTTAATTAAGTTTAATAAAGTATGTATCATTTATTAATCGAACAAGTATCTATTTTTATGGACAACTTTTTTTTTTTCACTAGTCGAATTCAATTCAAGTTTAGCCAGACAAATACCGAGCAAATTATCAAACATATTGGTTCATTTACGACCCCTTGGATCCCATCCTTGGACTACACCCTCAATAGGTGTAGCACTGCTAAATTTTTATTTAAACATGAGTTGACCACTTGAACCTCGACCTTACCACCATGTTATATTTATTTTTATAAAAAAAAAAATCACTTATTCATCGAATGAGTTTGAGCTCTTTCAATAGATGTTTGAGTATGGCTCAATAGATAATTTTATTATATCTTATAACTTTATCTACAAATTTTAAAAACTAACTTTGAGTTTTTTTAATTTAGGAAATCTTGGTCAAACATTCAGTATTTAGGTTTAGAACCTTGTGCAATTCTTTTTGAATTACTAATATCTTTTAGCATTGAAAAATTTGGATCTCGCTATAGCCTATAACCATTTAAGCTCAACCTACTTCCAATATAACTTTAGGTGTATATAAGTCAACTCCTAGCGGGTAATGAGTGTCAGAATTCGGTTTGTTTTAATTTTTATTCCAAACCTTACCACCAAGTTATACTTAATTTGATGAATAATTCATTTATTTGTCAAATGAATTCTACATGTTCTTTAATAGCAATGGTAATGTTAGTTACAAACTTTAAATAAACAAATTTCATATAAGTCACTTGTAAAAAAGTCGGTCCCAGTAATAAAAAATAATTTGTGTACACCTTTTTTTATAAGTACTTGTATTGAGCTTGTCAATTTGAATCTAAGATGTTCCGAAGGTTGAGTGAGAGAACGAGAGGGGAGAGAGGGGGAGGGGGTGGGCTGGTGGGAGGATCTGAGAATATGAAAAGAGAAATGATTTGTATAAGTCTTAAATAAACAAGTTTCATACAAATATTTATAAAAAAGTGAATCACATCTTAAAAAAAGTGTAAAAAAATCTATTATTGATTAGTGGAACACATTTTTTCACAAAGAGTTTATATAAGACTTATTTATTTAAATCTTGTATTTAGCATTACTCGTATAGAAATGATAAAATGTAAATGTAGAGACCGAGAAAGGCACGAGCGCATATTCATCTTGTGTGCTAAGATTCGACACACATGTACTTTAAATTTGGGAAGAAGTGCTGTAATTACAAAAAAATATTATAAAAATAGATCTAAAAATTTACATGATATATTAAATCTATTTTATAATAAAAGTAGTTTTATTATCTAATGTATTACATTCAATTACGGCAGTTTATAAATTTATTTTTATAAAATCTTTTTAAAACTAATATATTTATTTTTCAAAAGAAGACACCTAAAATAATTCTATTTAAACACCTATAATAATAAAATGACTACGACTCTTTGAAATTGTAGGCCTGGAAAGGACATGATTTCAAAACGTACAGCCCACGGCCCCACATTGCTTAATTCCCATGTCCCACCTGACCATTACGGACCAAGAGAATTAAGAATTTATGGGTTAGTATGGGGGCCCATATAAACCATGTTAAGCCCAAAAGGCTTAAAGTCCATATGAAAAACTAAGTTAGACAAACTAGGCCCAATAACCACCCCAATTTGTTTGGTCAGTAAAGACCTCTATTTTTTAAGGAGAAATATTTCATGCAATTTTATAAAAATAAAATTTAATGTGATATATTATATTATAAAATTATTTTTATTATAAAATAAATACAAAACGTTACTTAAAAGCCATGTCACTTGTTTTGAGATTGTGATCACCACAAAAGGCATCGGGACAAGCATGTACAGGTAATAAACAACAATATACAACTTTTGTGTATTCGAGAGTTTCGGACGGATTAAAAATTTATCAATAATAATAAAATAGTTTTTAAATAATAATAAAATTATTTAAGTTAAGATATTTTATAATATTTTTAAAAAAAAAAGAGAAAAATTTAGATAAAAATATTATAAAATTAAAAAATTGTTACAATATATTTTTTAATATAATTTTTATTTTAAGATTAGAAAGTGATGAATTATTTTTTGTGATTGACGTAAAGTTTTGGAAGGTTGTAATGATTAAATTAAAAAAATTAAAAATTTGAAATTGAAAAATGTTTGTATTTGTAATATTTAGATGTTGAGATAAAATAAGATGGATTGTGAATAGTAAATTAGAGAGAAAAAGTAAAAAAATATTATAAAAAACTTAAAATATTATTAGAATATTATTTTTATTTTGTAATATTATTTTTGTTTTAGGATTTTAAAAAAGTTAAATTGTTTTTTGTTATTTATTTTAGAATTTGAGAAAATTGTAATAATTAGTTTGGAAAATGTTTAATGATTAGTTGAAAAGTATTTGTATTTGAATGATATTTAGAAAATAAATGAGATGGGATGAGAATTATTTCTAAATATCCCCTAAGAGTTGCGAGCATATTTACCATTAAGGTCTCGTTTGGATAGTGAGATGAGATAATATGATATGTGAATAATAGTAAAATAGTTTGAGTTAATAAGATGTTTAATAAAGTTTTGAAAAAAGAGAGAGAAAAAGTTGAATAAAAATATTATAAAGTTAAAATATTGTTAGAATATAATTTTTTAATATAATTTTTATTTTAAAATTTGAAAATCTTGAATTGTTTTTTGTATTTTATTGGAAAGTTTGTAAAAATTGTAATGATTAGATGAAAAAGTTAAAAATTTAAAATTAAAAAATATTTATATTTATGATATTTAAATATTGAGATGAGATGACATGAGATAAGAGGCTATTGCTCCCCAAGAAGAGGCCTAAAATATGTCTTGTAGGTACCTATACCAATAAAAGAGTGTTAATGGACTTTAGGCTGTACATACAACTAAATTAGCTTTGATGTTTTTTTTCTTAAGAAAAAGGGCATGCAAGGGCAACCAGTATAACAATTTTCTCTGGGCGTGACCAAAGAAATCCCTCCTTACCGTGGAATGTCCGGCTTGAGCCATCCAACTATTGCTTCGATGGTGTGCCCGTCATCACAATACCCCGAGAGTATCTAACTGGTTTAAAACCCATCCCATAGTTCAAAAGTCAAACTTTACTATTATAAATAATTTTAATTTATGTTTTAACTTGAACTCTAATCTCAAAATTACCTTGGTTGTAAATTAGCTAGAATGTCCGACCAATTTTATTCCCTCCCTATTTACCTGATGCGAGGCTTTATTGTCGTATTAGGCGAAAACGACTTGACGTTCTTGTCGTATTCCGTAGGCCGACATCGACACGGTTTGACCGTTCATCTCCTTGTGGTTTAAGCAACAACCAACAAGAGAAGCTTCGTAGTGGTCCCCACTGCATTATAAAATATTTTATTAAACAGAAAAAAAAATAATATTTCGTACCGTCGTTGAGTGTATAGTATGCAAACATGGACAATTGCTTTGAAAAAATAAAAAATTATTATTTTTATATAAATTTTATATTTATTACCTTTTTTTTTTTAAAATTATGCAATCTTATATTTATAGAAAAAATCTTCACAACCTCCTCCTATTCATACACACTCCACATTTTTTTTTAATTTTTATTATTTTATCTTTTATCAAATATTTAATATATAAATAATGAATAAAAGAATTAAATTAATTTAAAAAGAATAAATTCAAAAAAAAATATTAAAAAATTAAAAAAAGTGGAGCGTGGAGTGTTAGGAAGTTGTGTAGCATCCCTCTTATTTATATGACTGTAAATATTAATTAAAAAACAATTCTACTGTCAACCATATCCATTGAATTTTTGTACGGAATTATTTTTACTTAACCTGTAATTTTTAATGAATTTATATTTTAAAAAAAAATCTTTTAAAATATAGGGAAGTAATACCTTTATCGAATCACGTTTTTTTTTTTTTTTTTAAGTTTTCTTATTAAAATATATATTTTTTTATAATTTAAAGAAATAGTAGAGAAATACAGCCACAATATGTAAACTCCGCTAGCCTATTAAAGGACAATATTTAATACCGAGGGTTCACAAATTTTGTCTATTTTTCTCTACGGTATAAGAAATATTTGATTTCTTTTTAAAATGTTTGAATTAAAAAAATAAAAAATAATTTTAATCTTATTTTTAATTAAATTAATACTATTCTCCTTTGAAAATGTTTTTATTCTTAATTACGATAAGATATATTTTAAATAGTTTATATATAAGCTATTTAAAACTTATCACGTAACAAATATAATTCAAGAAGAATAAAATTTAAGATTAATAATAATTAAAAAATCATAATTATAATCGTGAGTACGTAAACGTCATACAATCACTTTAAAAAAAATAAATAAATATAAAAATTATATAAAAAAATTAATTTTTAATAATACATCTTACCTTTTTTTAAAAATAATTTCACGATACGTGTCATTTACAACTATAAGTAGTATTTTTTAATTAAATTAATATTATATATAGTTTTAAAGAATTGATTTCTTTTTATTAAAAATAAAATCTACATTAAAAATACTGATTTTTTCCGCGCGTGAACGGGCGGGTTGCGTTCCAGGAGTAATATTCCAATCCAAAGCTGGACGATTCTACCGCGTAAAAAGAAAGGCGATCGACGATCAAAGAAACCTCCGAGTCTTATAGAAAAAGAGAATCGCAGAGCTTCTCCATCTGCTTCGAATCAACTGAACGAAAAGAGAACAAAGAAAATTTATCTCGATTTTCGGTCGCCATGAGCTTTCTATTTGGCAAGAGAAAAACTCCCGCAGGTTCGTCATCGCATCTTTCCTCTTCTTCCTTCTTCTGATTGTTAACAACGTGATCTGCAGAAACAATTGGTATTATATGCCGGGTCTGAGAATTATGAGTATAATCGAAACCTCATTTTTGAGTAATTTGTTACTTGGTGTTCGACTAGGAGTCGGCTTTGTGGTCGGAGTTGGGCTTTTCAATGTTTGATCCCTTTGTTGGGAAGGTGACTGAATGAAACGGAATACATTTTTTTTTTGTATTTTTATTATTTCGGATTACTTCTTCCTGATCCATTTATTTGATTTTGGTTATTTATAATGGGATTCCTATGTTCTGGATTGAATTGACATGAACGTTATCAGTTGAGTATGTTTTAGATTGATTCTCTGCTACACATCACAATCAAAATGTAATGGTCCCGGCTCGCAAAGTATAACAATATTGCTGTCTACATTTTGTAATCCAACTGATACTGGGTTACAGAATTGGCGAAAGGCAAGCATGTATTTGGTTTTAAAAATTTTTTTTAGACTGGGTTATAATCGGTTTGATGGGTCCATAGTAATTAGTTTGCGTAACTTCACATATGAACTTCCATATTTTCATGTGCATGCCCCGATCAGTTGGGTTTTGGTTGTCTATGGCTTCATTTTGGGTGTTGCTTATGTGCCTAGGTGTATGGTAAGTAATTGGGGATGGTGCATTGCGTTTTAGTAGCCCGTGGTCGTTTATGAAATGAATTTGTTCATGGTTGTTGCATTCTTTTTTATCCTCAGAACTTCTGCGGGAAAATAAGAGGATGCTGGACAAATCTATAAGGGAAATAGATCGGGAGAGACAAGGTCTACAAACGCAGGAGAAGAAACTAATTCTGGAGATAAAGAAAAGCGCCAAGCAAGGGCAGATGGTTTGTTATCTTTGCCTACTACTTTTGCAGTTGCCGGTTCCAGTTTATGTATTTGTATTGTATATACATTTGCTCATAGAATTCGTACTTTTCAGCATATTTTTATCCTTTGGACCTTTATTTTCTGTAGTTCGACTTCTTTTTTATTTTTTTCTCTGTTGGTGGATGTTACATTGAGGCTTAATTGTTTTATCTTTGGTTAAGGTAAGAATAATCGAGCATGCTGATTCTATAGTGAGAGTGGCTGAGAATATATATTTTTTACATTTTTCTCTTAACACTTGAGCTACAAAGGGAAAAAAAAAGAGAGAGACAAAAGGAAGTGCATTGCAATCTCTTCCTAATTGTATTGCAAGGTCCAACATCCCTCCCCCCACAACACACACACACACAATTGTTGTGAGATAATAGCGATATTAATCGACATATCAGTGACCTAAAACCCTGGAGCAATGCAATGGCTATTTTTGCTTTGAGCATGAGCTTTTTGTCTGGTATGTCATTAATTTGCAGAAGCTCAATACAAAACATGAGGCTAACGTTGAGCTATGGAGATCACTGGATCTCCCAAGCCAATACCAAAGTTCATATCTTACATGAAATTTTGGGATCTCCCTCTCTCTGTGTTTGTATGTATGTATCCCTTTTCTTTGGATAGATAAGTTAGACAGGAACCCGTCGGGCCTTGACCCTTGATGTTACCTTCCATCCTATTCTTACACTGGACAAAGTACTATTTGCACTAGAGCTCACTGATTCTCATATTTCTAGTCCACTGCGACTTTTAGATTCCACTTGGTTGCCTTTATGTGTATGGGATATGTGAGGATTCTTTTTAACTTTCATCAAGCTCTCGAAGCAGTAAACTTAGTATTGGTTTTTAACTTGCAAACTTGTGAGCGCTTTTTCTGGCACAAGTATTTTTGTCTAAGATTTCCAAATTGGAGGCTGATATTGAATCTGGTTTGTCTACAAGTTTTCATGGGTTTGGAGCCACCCATTTAAATTTATCTTTGATTTGGAGTACTTTTGTTCCAGGGAGCTGTGAGGGTGATGGCAAAAGATCTCATTAGAACACGCCATCAGATTGAAAAATTTTATAAGCTTAAATCACAACTCCAGGGTGTATCTCTTAGAATCCAGGTATGTTATACTTTCTGTAATATATTTTGATCACATCGATGACATGTTTTTATGCCTATACTTTATCTTAGTCTATATCTAATAGCTCAAGGCCTGTTGCTTTTTTTAATATTTTTCAAACATGGTAGTAGATATTTTCTTACTTTCAATATTGAGAGTATCCATATGATATTTAAAAATTTAAGGTTGTGTTTGGGATACCACAAAGTAAGGCCAGCTACTGTAACTAGAAAAAAGGACGTGATATATGTTGCATGTGAGGGTTTCAGTTATACATGGCTTTTTCTTTTCCTTTTTTTTTTTTTTTTTTTTTTTTTAAAGAAACTGGAAAGAGGATATTTGTGTAAAATTTAGCTTGGATCTGATGTCTTCTTCTTAGGAAATATGAAAGAAAAATATCTGTTATGGTGCATATTTCAGTCTTTCTTTGAGCCTTTTGGTTTGAGGCTTCTATGGCTTGTAAGTTGACAGAATTCTTGAGCTCATCCTGATTATAAACTTTGCTTTTACTTCTAGACGTTGAAATCAACACAAGCTATGGGGGAGGCAATGAAAGGCGTGACAAAGGCCATGGGCCAGATGAATAGGCAGATGAACTTACCATCATTGCAGAAAATTATGCAAGAATTTGAAAGGCAGAATGAGAAAATGGAATTGACGACTGAAGTGATGGGAGATGCTATTGATGATGCTTTGGAAGGGGATGAGGAGGAGGAAGAAACCGAAGAACTAGTGAATCAAGTTCTCGATGAGATTGGAATTGATGTCAATCAAGCGGTACTTCTATTGTCTTCTCTCTTTTTTGCCCCTGTCCTCATGATTGACTTATCAAATCAAATGAGGCTTGTCTACTGTAGTGTCGAAGTTAGACTTTGGGTCATAACTACCATAGCCTGACATGTTCCAATTATATATGCAGCTTGTTAATGCACCATCATCTGCTGTTGCTGCACCACCAACCAAGAATAAGGTTCCACAAGTAGAAACAGTGGGTAATGATGACAGTGGAATAGATAGTGAGTTACAGGCAAGGTTAGATAATTTAAGAAAAATGTAATTTTCATGTCTTTTGTATACTATAAACTTCGGATCTGCTGTATAAAGTGAAAGTCCATCCTATGAAACTTATGAAAACTTTTCCAGAATGTATCAACTCGTGGGTTGAAACGAAGTGGAGATTTCAGTAAAATTACATTTGGTAAATTTTATACATCAAGAAATGCATGATATGAAAGCAATGGCCAGATATACCTGTGCAGGCATAGACACGATTACTCGGTGAATCAGAAGGATTTGTTCTTGTCTCGTGGTTCTATTGGTGTTTAAAATACTTGGGGTTATGTAAAGTGATACCTGAGTTTACACAATTCATGGGATATTGGTAGATAATTTTTGAGATGGCGAATGATCGATACTTTCTGATTGTGTTGAATTGAAAGATTCAATGGGAAAGCGTGGAGTGGAATGTAAGTTTATTAACACTGATGAGTGGGGATGATTTGAGGTTTACAAGTCTTGAATGCTTTTTAGTGGGTGGTTTTTAGTGCAGCAGGTATATCTCTACTTATGTTTTAAAAAAAAAAAAAGAAAACAAACCTTTTCATGCCTTGTTTATGTATTTTAGGATGAATCTAATTCTGTGCAGTCGGGTGCATTCGAATGCATTAACAGTTTACACCACTTGCTCGTGCCACTAGGTGAGACCGTTTCCAGCTGAGGTCCTTAGATGTCCTTGTTTAGGACCTTTGGGTTCATGAATACGTAATGATCTTGCATAGGCTATATCTCTATTTTCTGTTATGTTTTTTGTACCTTTGATTACAAATCTGAGAAATAGGGTCCTAAGCCAATTAAGAAACTTGTGTTATAGGCCAATTATAAGACGGCTGCTGAACACTACAAAAGTGAAAAATTTATAGGATTGCAATGATGGAACTTAAAGCTGGATTGGAGAAGCTGTTACCTAAAACCTATTAATGTTCTGTATATATAATCGACCTCCATGGTTGACGACTCGGCTTAATTTGAAACACAAACATCTTGTCCCACTCAGTGCAACTTGCTTCCTATCTCTATTCTTTGTTTGTTATTATCAACCTGACAGGTCCACAGATACCCACCACACACGAAATGTTATCAGAATTCCTCTTCCCGATGGGAAAAGCAAAATCCATCAAACTGAGCTGCCTGAGTCCTGCACATTTTCTTGAGAATTTGCTTGCTGTGTATACACGACATGTCGCTGACACCGCCAGCCAACGGGTGACCTACAAAGCGGGCAATCAGAATGAGAGTAGAGCCACATATCTATGCATGGAGCATGAAAGGAGTGCTTGCACCGCGGCAGTTTCCGCACCTCTTCACCTTCCTCGAAAGCTGATAAGCAAACTGCACAATCACAATTATTCAGCTCAACGCCTTGTTCATCTGCTGCCGCTCCTTTCTTGTACTTGAAGCTGGACAACAAGTTCCTGTTGGGGTTTTCACATCTCTGACTGGTTGAGATCTCCACCAACAGGCTTCTTTGTCTTGTTGCTCTCGGGATTTGGTGGCTCCGTGTGCACCATCTGACAATTAGGAGGTTGTATAAGGCTAACAGCAGAGCGGCAGTCGCGATCACCACGAGGCCATAATATAAGGTAGGTAAGTTGGATTTTGGTGGAGTAGGAGGTGGCTGTCTGAAGGGGCTTGCAAAATCACCCATTCTCTTCTTCTTTTTCTTCTTTGGTTTGTGAAAAAATGGCCAAGGAATGAAATTTATAAGGTTGTAAGTAGAAGACGTTGCAGGAGTTACAACAGGACAGGGGATGATTGCAGGGGATCTGAATAATGAGACTGCACTAGTCTTAGAAGACAATTACATCGTTGTTTGTATTAGATTAATAATTGGTAGTTAATCTAAAAGTCGTGGTGGTTAGGAAGCCACATATTGATATATTAATGGTTTATAAATAAGAAAGAAAGACAAATTAATGGACAATCACCGACTGAATTGTAGATAAGCAACCTGTAACTGTCTGTCTGTCTCCCTTTCATGGAATTATTGAGAATAATAAATATATGGCTGGACACTGCTAATTTTTGTTTTTTATAAGAATAATACCCTCTTCTTTTTTGTCCATTTTGGATAACAAAATTGTAAGTACTAGAATTTTCTTCTTCGTGTCACTCTCAAGCAACGAAAGTCATCTACAGATCGCTACTTTCAAATTGTTTTGTGCCATGTCACATGAATTTATTTTTTAAAAACCCTACATTTATTTTTGTATATTTCTTAATTAATATAATTGGGTGAGTTATTTTTTTTAATAAAAATAATTGATTTGACCAATTACATCAGTAGAATATGTTAAAAGCATGCTGAACTCGAATATGGAAGCATATATACCAGCTTAATTGACTCCTCTTATTTTACCAAATAATTAATAACCTTTTCATCATATTATATCTTTTTGGAGAAAAAACCAATGAAAATTTGATGACAACGCAAACATGTTTCTTTTTCTCCTTTGGTATCGTAATAACACGGTGAAATCATATGTTTATTCCAACAACTCATTATACTGGACTGACATTGATACCAAAAGATGAAAAATTAGCGGATGGGATATTTAGCGCATCGGATGGATAAGCCCATGTGTTGGAGGGTCCAAGTCTGAGGTTTCATGAATCGGGGCTAGTCTGCAATCCAACAAGGGATTGAATCTATGAACGTGTGTAGGATAATGTAGTGATCAGATAACACCTCTGTTTGATTAGGAAGATTATCCTACTAATTTATTCAAGGATTATTGAAGACTCTGCAGTCAGTCATTATCATCACCTTCATACTCTTATAAATAATACCTAAAGGTAACGTATTTGGCATTCATTTATATACTTGTATTGAGACCACTTCTCTCTAACTTAGGCATCGGAGTCCCATTGGGCACATCATGCCGTTATTTCCTCTGTTGCAAGTCATCCATGCAATTGATTATGGAGGATTCCTCACGATACGAGAGAAGTGTCTTCTCTGCTCTCTAGAGATAGAGTAAGGCTTCAGTACCTTCGTTGGAGTCCAGTGGAGGTTTCGGTCTCACATCTTGTGAGTTTAGTTGTCGTGTTATCGAGAGTGGTTTTCTTAGTTTCCTTTTGTCTAGGCGCAACTGGAGATATGGAGGAGGAGGACTTAGCAAAACGTTGGGAGAGGTTAAACCTCTCAATTGAGGAAAGCACCTGCTTCCATGTTAAGCAGGAGGGGATTGAACAGGGTGATGTAAAAGGTAAATTCTACATAGTTGGGAGAGCTCTAATGGAGAAGAGTGTTAACAGTGAGGCTTTCAGAACTACCATGTCCCATGTATGGCGTTTGGTGGGTTGGGTAAGATACAAGGAGCTAGGAGACCAGTGTTTTTTGATTGAGTTCCAATATCTGGAAGACAAAGATAAGGTGCTAAGTGGGAGGCCTTGGTTCTTTGATCGGAGTCTGTTAACGTTGGAAGAGCTGGATGGAAAGGTGTCCATCAACAACCTTAAGCTTCGCTATAAGCCCTTTTGGGTACAGATCACAACCTTCCATTAGCAACAATGACAGGAGAGGTCGGCATTGAGTTAGCGGCATCCATCGGTCATGTTATTAGAGTGGAAACTAAATCAGATGGGCGTGCATGGGGTCGATGCATGAGGGTTAGAGTGGCTATAGATCTTCACAAACCTTTGCTGAGAGGTAAATGGATGATGGTCAATAACCAACGTCATTGGATTTCTTTCAAATACGAGAGACTGCAAAGCTTTTGCTTTCAATGTGGGATTCTCTACCATAAAGGAAGAAATTGCATGAGACAGAGGTATGAGCAACAGGAAGGAGAGAGTCATCCACAACAGTTTGGCCCTTGGTTTAGAGCCCAACCAATGCATACCAACATCTTTGATTGTCGAAAGTATGGTGGCTCTCATGGTGGCAGCCACCACCAAAGGCAAGCAGAAGGGAGAAGCACATGCATAAGGGGCGAACATGGGTCAGGATACCAGAAGGCTATGCATGAACAGGAATCGGATGTGCTTGACTTGACAGAAGCAGAAAAGTTGGTACATGACCCTCGAGTAGGCAAGACACAGAAGGAAGTTAGAATGCAGTCTACCAATGTAGACCTTACAGCTGGCAATTTTGACTTTCCCAATGAAGAGAGACTTACGAGTCCAATCCCAAAAGTGCCACTAGGGTCAAAAGGTAAATTCTACATAGTTGGGAGAGCTCTAATGGAGAAGAGTGTTAACAGTGAGGCTTTCAGAACTACCATGTCCCATGTATGGCGTTTGGTGGGTTGGGTAAGATACAAGGAGTTAGGAGACCAGTGTTTTTTGATTGAGTTCCAATATTTGGAAGACAAAGATAAGGTGCTAAGTGGGAGGCCTTGGTTCTTTGATCGGAGTCTGTTAACGTTGGAAGAGCTGGATGGAAAGGTGTCCATCAACAACCTTAAGCTTCGCTATAAGCCCTTTTGGGTACAGATGCACAACCTTCCATTAGCAACAATGACAGAAGAGGTCGGCACTGAGTTAGCGGCATCCATCGGTCATGTTATTAGAGTGGAAACTAAATCAGATGGGCGTGCATGGGGTCGATGCATGAGTTAGAGTGGCTATAGATCTTCACAAACCTTTGCTGAGAGGTAAATGGATGATGGTCAATAACCAACGTCACTGGATTTCTTTCAAATATGAGAGGCTGCAAAGCTTTTGCTTTCAATGTGGGATTCTCTACCATAGAGGAAGAAATTGCATGAGACAGAGGTATGAGCAACAGGAAGGAGAGAGTCAACCACAACAGTTTGGCCCTTGGTTTAGAGCCCAACCAATGCATACCAACATCTTTGATTGTCGAAAGTATGGTGGCTCTCATGGTGGCAGCCACCACCAAAGGCAAGTAGAAAGGAGAAGCACATGCATAAGGGGCGAACATGGGTCAGGATACCAGAAGGCTATGCATGAACAGGAATCGGATGTGCTTGACTTGACAGAAGCAGAAAAGTTGGTACATGACCCTCGAGTAGGCAAGACACAGAAGGAAGTTAGAATGCAGTCTACCAATGTGGACCTTACAACTGGCAATTTTGACTTTCCCAATGAAGAGAGACTTACAAGTCCAATCCCAAAAGTGCCACTAGGGTCGTACATACAGGAGACAGCCAGTCTGGTAGCTGACTCTAAAGACCAAAACCATACACAAGCAAAAGGTATGGATCTGGACCCTGACACAAGTTTTTTTCAGCATGAGGGAGTAAATATTAAAACATCACAGCAACAATCAACACGGAAAAAACATACAAATCCTGAGGAAATTCAAACAGAACCAGGCATTTGGGAGGGACCAGGTGTTATCACTCAACATGCTGGTTCATGTAAGGACTCTATCGGGGAGGGTGAGATCACTATGGGTAGAAAGTGGAAAAGGCTTGCAAGAGAGAGGGCTACCAACACTAACCAGAACACTAGGAAAGCCTTAACAGAAATCTCTAATAACCCCTTGAAGATCTGTACTAGAGGTAGCCTCAAAAGACATTTTGATGAGAAAGAACATGAGAGGAAGAATCAAAAGAGAAGGGTGGACCAAACTGAAAGCCTTCAACCAATGGCAGTGGCTGGCTCCCAGCCCTACCATAATCCATGAGTCTCTTAACATGGAACTGCCGAAGGCTTGGGAACCCTCGGTCAGTTAGAATCCTTAGGAACCTTACTAAGGAAAAGAACCCATTTCCTTAGGAACCTTACTAAGGAAAAGAACCCATTCTTAGTTTTCTTGATGGAAACTAAGAGCAGGAAACAAAAACTTGAGGAAGTGAGGCTGCAGTTGCAAATGTATGGGTGTTTTGCAGTCGATAGTGTCAACTTAAGTGGAGGAATTGCTCTTTTGTGGAGGGAGGAATGGCAAGTCAAAGTCATTAGTTACACAAAATGGCACATAAGTGCACTGGTACGTGAGGTTGAAACAGGCCAAACATGGCAATTCACAGGCTTTTATGGACATCCTGTAACTGCAAAAAGAAAGAGCAGCTGGACCCTACTTGAAATGCTAAAACCCTCCAATCCTACTGCCTGGCTTTGTGCTGGAGACTTCAATGAAATATTGGACCAAAAAGAAAAGGTAGGTGGAGCTAAAAGACCTTATAACCAGATAGAAGACTTTAGAAGAGCGGTAGAAGCATGTGACCTCAATGATATACACTCTCAGGGTCCTCAATTTACCTGGTCAAACAATAGAAGTGGGAGAGACTTCACAAAGGAACATTTAGACAGAGCAATGGCAAATAAAGAATGGAACTTGATGTTTAGTGATGCAACCTGCAATGTACTAGCTGCAGTAAAGTCAGATCACTCCCCTTTACATGTCACAAAACAGAAACCAAGCAGTGGCAGGAAGAGAAAGGGATTTTGTTTTAGGTATGAAGCAGCATGGGATCTAAGTGAAGAATGTCAAAGAGTTGTTGCTGAGGGGTGGAGGAGCCTTAACCTTGGAGGGTATGGGGCAGGTACAATGAGACATAAACTGGAGGCATGCCAAAGGGGTCTATAGAAGTGGCAGCAAGAAACTAAGTTTTCCAACCATAAGGCCACCAAACTAGCTTTGGACCAAATTCAACACCACCAACAAGCTGGTACTGGGACACATCTCTCTTCCATGATTCAATTACAGAAAACAGTAGAAGATTCAATGGCTGCTGAGGAGCTAAAGTGGCGCCAGAGAGCCAAGTAGCACTGGCTGTAGCTTGGTGATAGAAACACACGGTTTTTTCACTTACATGCATCTTAGAGGAGAAGGACAAACACTATCAAAAGTGTGGATGACCCTCAAGGTAGGATAGTAACTAAGCAAGAGGAAGTAGGGGAGGTATTCACAGGCTATTTTTCTTCCCTCTTTAGTACTTCTGTCCCAACTGGCTTTGAAGAGTGTTTAGGGGCTATGAGCTCAAAACTGAATGATGAGATGGCACAGTGGCTTAAAAATCCTTTCACCAAGGAAGAGGTAAGAGAGGCAGCCTTTCAAATGAACCCTCTTGGCTCTCCAGGCCCTGATGGGTTCCCTGCCCATTTCTTTCAGAAGCATTGGGAGGTAGTGGGAAATGAGGTCTGTCTTTTTGCCCTGCGGGTACTCAACCATGATGGTTCTCTTCAGGAAGTCAATGACACTTATATATCACTCATTCCAAAGATTGCAAGGCCAAAGAAAGTTGGTGAATACAGACCAATTAGTCTTTGCAATGTTATCTACAAGATTGTATCTAAAACAATTGCCAATAGGCTGAAAGTGATACTGCCTAGACTCATCTCCTTGAACCAAAGTGCATTTGTGCCGAATAGACTCATATCAGATAATGTTCTAGTTGCATATGAAGCCTTACACTCTATGAAGTCAAGGATGTTAGGGAAAAAAGGGTGTATGGCCTTAAAACTAGACATGAGTAAGGCTTATGATAGGGTAGAGTGGTGTTTTGTCAAAGCAGTTATGGTAAAGATGGATTTCCCCTCCCACTAGATTAACCTCATCCAATCCTGTCTCAATTCAGTTTCATACTCTATCTTGGTTAATGGAGAAGCTCAAAGGAAGTTTAGACCCTCTAGAGACCTTAGACAGGGTGATCCTGTGTCCCCTTATATCTTCATTATGTGTGCTGAAGCTCTCACTGCCTTGTTGAACAATGCAGAACAATCTGGCCTAATTACACCTACACCAATAGGGAGAGGTCCTATATCAGTCAACCATCTATTTTTTGCGGATGATAGCCTTCTCTTCTGTCAATCCACCCCCCAGGAGCTGGCTACTGTGCTTGACATTCTCACAGTTTATGGTAGAGCCTCTGGCCAAGTACTCAACAAAGAAAAGTCTTCCATTTTCTTTAGCAAGAACACCAATCGGGGTGTAATGGACCAAGTTCTGAAACAGGCAGGGGTAAACTCTTGTAGCAACTTTGAAAGGTACTTGGGATTACCAGCACTTGTGGGTAGAAGAAAAATTGCAGAATTCCATAACCTTATGGACAGGACTTGGGCTCGAGTTACTAACTAGAAAGCTAAGTTCCTATCAGCAGCAGGTAAAGAAGTTCTTCTCAAAGCAGTATTGCAAGTCATTCCTACCTATTCCATAGGTATTTTTCTGATTCCAAGCTCAGTAACAAGAAAGTTGAATCAATTATTAAGGAAGTTCTGGTGGGGCTACAATGAGGAATCCTCAAAGATTCAGTGGGTCAAATGGAAGCAGATTAATCATAGCAAAGAGAGTGGGGGGCTTGGTTTTAGAGATTTCAGAAGCTTCAACTTAGCTTTACTCTTAAAGCAAGGGTGGAGAATCCTTTAGAATCCTACTTCTCTAGCAGCAAGGGTACTCAAGCAAAAGTATTTTAGCAAGACTAACCTGTTGGAAGCACGATTGGGGTCAAGACCATCCTTTGCATGGAGGGGTATCCAGGCAGGTTTGGGAATTCTGAAAAAAGACCTCTTGTGGAGGGTAGGGAGTGGAAGCAAGGTGCACATATGGAAGGATAGCTGGGTCCCTTCCCTCCCTGCATTCCAGATAACATCACCTCGACCAGTTGATTGCAGGTGTGATCAGGTTAGTGACCTCATTGATGTACATTTGAAGACTTGGAAGGACACACTTCTACAGCAGTTATTTTCACCAAGGGAGGTTGAAGCAATAAAAGCCATTCCAGTAAGCGTAGGAGGGAGAGAGGATAGGATGGTATGGCCGTATACTACCAATGGACAGTACTTAGTGAAGAGTGGCTACCATTTCCATCAACAACTGGAAGATGAATTGGAAGGGGAGCCATTAAATAGAGCTCGGGACAAGCAAATTTGGAAGGGTATATGGAAGCTGAGAATCCCCCCAAGGGTCAAGATGCTTGTGTGGAGAGCATGCAGTGAGGCATTACCAACCATGGCAAACCTGAAGAGAAGGAAGATTGTGGGTGATGATCTGTGCTTTATCTGTAAGCAAGCACCTGAGACTTCGAGCCATGCATTGTGGAGTTGTCCTGCTACACAGGATGTTTGGAACCAGAGCAGCAAAAAGATCCAGAAGATGGTATGCCATAGTGACTTTATCTTTGATGTGTGGTCTCTCCTTGCTGAGAACTTGGGTGCTACTGAGTTGGAACAATGTGCTGTAGTTTTGAAAGGTATCTGGTCCAGGAGGAATGATGTTCTCCATGAAAAAAGCTTCTTGCATCCCACAAGAGTGTTCCAGAAGGCAGTAGAAGAGGCCAGAGTTTATGAAGAATCTGTCACACCTTCAGGTGAAGCCAGTGAAAGAGTTCCAGTAGTCATCCAGAGGTGGAAGAAACCTGAGAAGAACTGGTTTAAACTTAATTGGGATGCAGCAATTAGGGAAAATGAGGGGCGTATTGGCATAGGTGTCGTGGTCAGAGACTCCCAAGGACTAATTATAGGTACTCTCCGTGCCCAAAGGTCTCTCAAAGGCTGCTCATCGGATGCTGAAGCTTATGGCCTACTTGTGGCTGCAGTTTTTTGTAAGGAACTTGGTCTGCAGCAGGTCTGCCTTGAGGGTGATTCTAAGCATGTGGTGAATCTGTTACTAAGCAAGGAAATGGACTGGAGCATGGGGGGTTGCCTGATTGAGGATTCTAGGAAAATACTAAACTCAAACATCAGGTGGACAGCATCTCATGTCAAGAGGGAAGCAAATAAGGCTGCCCACCAGCTAGCAAAGTCGGCTTTGGAGGAGTCCGAAGATGTCTATGACATTGAAGTGTGTCCTCAATGTATTAAGTCCATTGTGGCTTCAGAGTTGTTGTAGTTTCTCATCACTATGCTTGTTATGTTGTAAAGTGTAGTGTCTGATTGTATTACCTTGGTTAATGAGATCAGTATTTCAAAAAAAAAAGTCATCCATGCAATTAATGGTGTGAAACATGTCATAAACAGTTAGGGAAGCGGAAGAGATTATATAATCCAGTAGTCCTAGCCATAAACAATGGATACTAGGCATCTCTCTCTTTTAAGAGAATTCGCGGCATGTCAAGCCCTGGTAAGATTCTTCGCTTAGCATCAACTTAAACTAATGGATTTTGCTACTTATCATCTCTACACATTACAAAGTACACTTTTTTTTTTAAATTTTTTTTAAAAGTTTTGGTTTTATTATTTCAAAACTAATTGAATTCTTCTATTTATCTTCCATACATTATATATTTGGTAAGAGAAAAAATAAAAAAATTATGTATGGTGTGTGGGGATAATGAGTAGAATTTTTTAAACCATATCATGCTCCACTGCTTGTGTAGGTCACCATCAGTTACTTGAGTTTTATACAAGCGGGAATAAATTAGGCTATAGCACTCTACAGTAACTTTTCTTGAAATTTTGTTTTCCCATTTTGTCCCTGATTTTCTCCTAATTTCATTTTCCAATTTTATCCCTCTTCATTTATGCTTTTTCCATTTTGTCCTTATCATTTGTTTTGTTTAATTAAAAAATAATTTACGTTTTTGTCTCTTTATTTTATTTGAAAATTTACGTATTCGGTCTTGTGGTGGGGTCCATTGTGTTAGCCAAAGTGAAAAGAACAAAAGGCTGACTGAAATATTATTCATTCTAAATGAAATATTAGAGTATTGGCATTGGATTGACTATCCCAATCTTCAAAATTTGAAGAATATGTAATTTTTTAATTTTTAGCTAATCACTTAATTCTTAAAATCTACATTAGATTAGCCACATTCTCTATAATAATAAAATATTATTATTTTTTAATATTTATTTTTCTTTAATTAATTTTTATTTTTTAATTTTTAATTACTTTTTTATTTTATTTTTCTAATGTTCAATAACCTCCAATAATCATATTCATTTTCATATTAATGATTTAACAATCTATAATATAATAATTTTATATGTATATAGATGACAAAATCTCATATGTAAATAAAAATTCCATATGTATAATCCATAATAATCCCATATCTATAATATAATAATCTCAAAATATAACAAAATAACATATGAGAAAATCACAGCCCAACAACATATAATAAAATAACAACCCAACAGATTTACATGTGACAATAGTTGCTGCCCAAAATAACAACCCAACTGAACAACCTTGGCAACATCATATCCCATTAAGATTCTAACTGCTCCATTGCTTGTGTGCATCTGCATGCATAATAACAGACCAACAGTCCTACAAAATAGCAGCATCTCTAACAAAATAACAGTTCAATAGCCCTACATAACAGCCCAACATCCCAACAATCACTTAAAAATAGATGACTGTATTTATTCTAAGACATGGAGTGATCACAAGGACAAACATATAACAAAATAACATATGAGAAAATCATATGATCACAAGCATATAACAAAAAAACACCCTACGTGTGGCAATAGTTGTTATCCAAAATAATAGTCCAACAAAACAAAGGCCAATATATGTACAATCCAACAACCAAAAATAACAAAAAGCCACAAAATAGCATAGGCAATAGTTGCTGCCCAGCCACATGTATTTCAGTCACATGTGGCTGCCTAGCTACTAAAATCAATTGTAAACTGTTTAATTATAATATTAAGTAGATAAGAACAGGTTGAGACAAAGATGGCTATACATCTTCAAAATCAAAAGACGGAAATGGAGGCGGAGATGTAGATGTAAATCGCTTCCATGATTCCTCGAAAATCTCTTTTTGAATATTCAAGAAATACTCTTACTGCATTCTATTCATGCCAGCAAGATCTAATTTCATTATCTTCATATCGATCTTCATTTTTTCCATATCATTCTTCCTCTTTTTTCTCCACTAGTAATTCAGTCCCCTCAGAATTACTCTTGCTAATCTCGTCTTCTCTCAGAAATATATATGGCTATGTCATTTCTCATGCCATTTAAGGCCTTAGCAAATTCAGCATCATAAGTTTTTCCAGCATTCCCCTTTCTCTCCATTTCTTTCTCAACCTTCTTGCCTGGAGGTCTCTCAGAAACGACCTCTACGTTGTCCTCTAAAGTGTCGTCTCCTAGTGGAGTCGAGTCCACAATAGCAGGGCATTTCCCATGTGGTTTCCTTCTTGTTGACAATATGGAAACATGCTGCTGCCATTTTGGTTGGTGTCTCAATAGACACCAACAATGTTCCATGTTGTATGTGGCATTCTCAGTCTCTCTATACATGATTTTGGCTCTTTCAATCTAAATATGCGAATGTAGTGAGAAGGTGATAATAGAGTTTCATTAAAAAAATTTAGAACCAAATGTAGTTAGAAACTCATACCTTGTCCTGCTCTATCGCACCATTGGGATGCAATGATTCTACTTGGGCTACAGCAGCACAAAACTTATTTGTGCATTTTTGGATCTCCGACCATCGATTGGTCAATGACCCCCCAGAACGATTTTCCATGCTAGGTTTTTTATACTCATTGTAATAATCACTAATTCTCTCCCACATTTGTGAATATTTTTGCTCTGTCCCCCGGTTAGCATCCACGCTAATATTGAGCCAAGCTGACACGAGGAGATTGTCCTCCTCTACGGTGAAAGACACACCTCGTTGTGTTTTCTAACTAGGTGGCCTTTTTTCACCTGCCAATTGTGTTGCTTAGAATCCAACATTATCATGGCTGCTAGTCATTAGTGTGGTAAAGAAGGGATCTTCATCAAATGTGGTGTCCATCCTTGATTCAAGTATAATTGTACAAAATCATGACTAGACTCATAATTCCAATATGCTTAGTACATAAGGTCTTATACAAAGTCTAGTTCTAAACGTATGCTTGGAAGGTAACATACTTAATTCTCATACAAAGTCTCATACTTAATTCTTGGAAGGTAACGTATAAGACAGCACATAGTTCTAGATGTATGATGAACATATAGATGTATGATGAACATACTTAATTCTCATACAAAGTCTCATACTTAATTCTTGGAAGGTAACGTATAAGACAGTACATAGTTCTAAATGTATGCTGAACATAGATAAAAGATAAAAAGAAATTCCCAAACCCCTAAGCAACAAAAGATCTATAAAAAGGTGTTTTCATGTCTTAATTCTCTCAGAAATGTATGTTGAACATAGATGTATGTTGAACACGAAGGTGTTTTACTACTGACTATTGTGAGCATAGAATTTTCAGAAATGTACTTTAAGAACAAAGCAATCTAATAATTAGAAACGAATCTATATATATATATATATATGATATTGGTTCCTCCTAAATTTCTCACTTGGCTCCTCGAACCTTATTTACTTTAATTAGTAAACATAAAGTAGTCAAGTACTAGTGGAAAGGAAAAAGAGATCACGAGAAATACATAGTTACATTAATTTACTAGCTAGCATGATCATGTTTCACATTGATTCTGTACTTGATCATATCCCTCCAAAATTGCTTCCCCTAAACTATAGTTGATCAAGAGTGTTTGAATGAAGACTGAAAAATGCCCACTAAAGAAAAAGCAAGTTTGATGCGTTTTGATCTTTCCCCTCCATATTAGAATGTCATAGGCCATGCATGCACTGCCACTAAGAGTATGCTAAATCTATTGTATTCAATCAGCAACAAAATACAACAAAAGAAGATTATCATGTGATCCCCCAATCATCTTCCTCATAAAGCTCATTTCTGTCTTCAATAAATTATGAATTTGGTTTTTAAAGTTCAACATTTAAAACCCAAAATGTGAAAATTTTTTTTGAGTCTTTTGTCATGGCAATGAAAATACGTATGCCAAGTAAACCAAAAATTGAGTCTTTTGCAAGACCCACATGGGAAAACAAAACAGGATCAAGAATCTAAAGCCAAATCATAGGTTGTACAACCAAAAGATAAGTCATAAGCCTCAAAGAAATTCACAAAGACATTCACAAACAAAGACGATGAAGAGGAAGCAAGGACATATGTGTGTGCAATAAAATCCATTGTCTTGGTCAGGGATTGTGTAAAAATAAAAAATTTATACACCGTGGGTCTTGCTGATCTTAAAGGGTAAATTGTCACCAAACAAATCCAAACAAATCAGAGTAAATCAGGAATGGGTATGCTTAGTCCTTAAAACCAGAGTAAATTGTTACCAAACAAATCCAAACAACATCAACAAAATCAAACCCAAACAACAAAATCAAGAGTACAGTCAAAGCTAGGGTTTCAGATTTTACCGTGTTGTTGAAACTCAATGCTGGAGAGAAGCTGTCACGGTGCCGTGCTAGAGAGAAGGAAGTGAAAAGGGAAGAAGCAGAGTTGCGGGAGAGAAAGAGGGAAGAAGAAGAGAAAGAATAGAAAAAGAAAACTAGAAGAAGAGAAAGAAGGAAGAGACGTGGAAGAGGGAAGAAGAAGAGAAAGAAGGAAAAAAAAAACTAGAAGAAGAACAAGAGAAAGGATGAGATGTGGCAGAGAAAGAGTGAAGAAGCAGAGAAGGGATGAGACGTGGGAGAGAAGAGAAAGGAAGAAACGCGGGAGAGAGGGAGCCGAAATTAATAAACAATGTGTTTAGACTTGCTACAGAACTTTTTATCTTTGGAAAAAAAGATGAAGTTACTGTACCTCATAATTTATATGAAAAGCGTTTGACTAATCCGATGTAAGACATTTATGGATAAAATCTTTCAAATTTAAAGATGAAAAGTGCTTTGAATAAGTTGATGCAGATGCTCTTAGTGCAGCTTACCAAATGCCATTTTAAAGCTTTAGGCTTTAGGGTCCTTATTGTTTAATTGAGGTCCAAATTAATACTACTTCTCTTATTTTGGACCGTTGCTACAGTGTCACTATATCTACCTTCAGATGTTGTCACGTGGCATGTCACAAGAGAAATGACATCTAAATGGAAAATGTTTGGTGTCTCGACAATGTATTCTTTTATTTTTTGTAATTTTATTTAATAATTAAGTTAAGTAAGTAATTTTTAATGATGTTGTGATTTTTTTAAAATATTTAAGGGGATTAAAAAAATAGATGAAAAAGAAAAAAAGAAGAAGAAGAAGCCAAATGGCCTTCTCATTGACTTTTCTCATGCTTCACACTCAGTAGTAGCATTGTCCTATTTAAAAGTTTAAAATAAATATGATATATGATATGTGAAGATGATAAGTAATAAAATCCATTTAACTAAAAAAAAATTAAGAGTCAAGATTACTCACTAGAAAAACGTGCAACATGTTGCACTAAAACTGGTATGTATAAGTACCGTTTATTATAGAGTTTTGTTTGAGGTTATTCATTGGGTGGTGATAGGGTTACTACCCTATTACTACCCATTTACTACTCAAGTGCATTTCAAGTTTTTTAAAGTATTTTTTTAACATTCTTAATCACTAAGAAAAAATTAAAAAAATAATAACTTTACTAATATTCACTTCCTTAATCATTAAGTAAAATAAAAAATTAAAAAAAAAATCAAATACAAAAAGAGTAGTAGATGGGTTGTAATGAAGTAGTAACTCTATCATTTTCATTATTAATTACATCTCTATCTGCCGTGAATTGCTTTTTGTCTTGCGCAGTTTATTTCCGCCATTTTCTCTCCCTTTTCTCTTGCACAACTTCTATTATATATAAATATATATTTAACTTGTGACGCCCACAGATTTCCGTTTGGGATCGGACGGACATCTGAAGCGTCGGGACATGTAACACAAGGTTACCTGCCCCCGTACATGACATATAGGATGCAATGTTCCTAACATGCATCTAGCATTATGCAATATTCGCAGCGGATAATTCTTTTTTTTTTTTTTATACTATGCACCGAACTTATAACATCCCAAATAATTAAAAAATAATCCATGCATACTTAACAAAATAAATAATCACGATTACAGTACGGGTCTCAGAAGACTGTAATCTCAAAACATGGGTGACTAGACTCTATATTACAGTACCAAAATACACTTATTGAACCAGTTCATCGAGTAACTCGCGTAACTCAATTAACAAGGTTAGAATACTGTCCCAAAAAAAACTAACTATAGAAGCTGAAAACTCTGCATCGCATCTGCTGCGTCTAGTCAACATCCTCCAGCCTATCGGTATTTGCTCCTTATTCTGAACCTGACACATCGCCTACCATTCGGGAAAAAATGGTAGTTGGGACTACCACGGTGAGATTTGATTACAAATCTCAGCAAGTTAACAGAAAACTTTCACACAGGTTAATGATGTATGCATAGAAATAAAGGTATGAATGCACCATCAAAATTGAAAGTAAACATAACATAACTTGACATAACATGGCATAAAATAATAAGCATAATGTGACATGACATAACATGGCATGAGTTGACATAATTGAACTGAAACAGAAGCTTAGCTTAACGTGACATGAACTTAAATCATAGCATGGATGTGAACTTGAAACATAACATGTACTTGAACTTTAAGTTTAACATGAACGTACACATAACGTAACGTGAAATATGACTTGAACATGAAATACATGAACTTGGAATCTTATTTAATTGTCTTGATTAATAACGTAACCATATGGGTGCTACACGGGTCCCCTAGAGCCGTGTGTCCCTGCCGATTACCGCATCACAACACAGGTATCTAGACCAGCTGTGAGTGCGTTAATACGTACTCCACAGTTGTTGTGGCCCCACGTATTCTACGTGTCACAATTGCTGTGTCTCACGTAGTGTATGCTCCACAGTTGTTGTGGCCCCATACTTCATGCTCCACAGTTGTTGTGGCCCCATGAATACACGTAACATAAAATATGGCACCATCGGCGTTAGTGCCTGGCGCGCTCCGGTGACCAGTTACTTAGGCCCCATTCGCAACCTGTTGACTGTACTTCGTCAACCCAGGGAATTTCACACCTATTTAGACACTCCAGCGTGAACAAAGGAGTTCCACTAGGATATTACCCCATCCTAGCATTTAGGGTCGTGATTGACATGAATAACTTAACTTGAACATGATCTGAAACTTATATGAACTTTACATAAGGTGAACCACGCTTGAGTCCGTGGCACCGCATAACATAACTTGTGGTGAACATGCTTAGATCCGTGTCACCCTTAACATAACTTGTGATGAACACGCTTAGGTCCGTGCCATCCTTAACATAACTTGTGGTGAACACGCTTAGGTCCGTGTCACTCTTAAATATCTTATCTTTCTTAATACATGAGATATTATTTAATATCATGAACTTTTCTAACATGGCGTATACTTGTAAATGGCACAATATGATTTAAACATAAACATTCCATGACATACATGTAACATATGACATACTTAACATGGCATACTTATAACATACAACATTGCATGACATAAAAGATTTTGTAACAGATAAATATTCATAAAAGAATAAATCATGCGTAACAGATAAACATGTAATGACATGACATATATGATAACATACATACATAAATTGTAGTTCCCTTACCCATCATACATACACAATAAACTGATAGTAAGTTAGAAGCTAACTTACTCAGATCGTCGGGTTCTACGAGAATAAAGTGTGAAACACGAGGAACTGTAAAAGGTCATTCTAAAAGTTAGAAATTTAATTACTAACAATTAGAAACATGAAAACAAGCTAACTTAGAGTAAAATTATCATTTTACCCTCTACATGTGGGAAAACGACCATTTTACCCATAACTTAAGGATTTCACATCCTAACTCCAAAAATTTCCAAAATTTACATTCCTCATGTAAATTTTGTCTTAAACTCAAATATTAACTCAGAAAAATTTAAGACAAAACACAACTATGAAAAACACACTATGGCCGAAACATCCATAGGCCATTTCTCTTGATTTTTGTTGCAATTCCTTCCAACTTCAAAACTCATGCTTAAACCAAAATTTTGCACCAACCATCTTCCAATCCTAGGTTTAAAACCATACTTAAAACATCCATTTAGAAAAGACTTATAATCAACACCAAACTTGTTTTTGTAAAAAGATCAAAACACTTGAATCACAAGCTTTGTCCTTAAATCAAAACATCACCAAGAATTCCAAAAAAATCAAATCTTACTTCTAACATATTCATAACATCATCCTCAGATAAACCATGCTTTAAATCATCAAACTAAAGTCACCAAAATCACAAAAATAACACTTGGAGTTTTTGATTTTACACTTAGTCCAAAAACAGAAACTTTTTCTTAACTAGCTTTGATAAATCTCTTGATCAATGGCTTAAGAAGGTGAGGTCTTTGAAATAAAGTATCACATGGTTTAAAAACGTGTCTTAAAGAATATCCAACCATCAAAATTAAAATCACATGGCTAAAACCCAACAAAACATGGATCTAACCTAAAAACATCAAATCTTAGGCCTAACCGAAATTCTCTTGCATAGAAAAATCATATCTTTTAAACTAATGCTAAATATCTCCAAAATAACATCCTAACATGAAAATAAGAGACTTATGATCATCATATAAAATATCAAAGCCATTAGAGTAAGATCAAACCACGAAATATTCAAACTTTCTCCAAATAAAAACTGTTTTTCCACTTCCAGTTTTCGAGTTTCTAGATCTAAGAAAATATATCATCAAAAGCTTTATTCATGCAACAAAACTTCAATGAAAACTCTTAAACACATTCTAACAACACTCCATAAAATTTTCGGACCAAGATATGCCCATTAGCTTGGTCAAAAACTCCAAAACATAACATACTCTCCAGATTCACGCCCAGAATGACCTTTCCATGGTTACAAATACTTTTGACTGACCAAATGACCATGGAATGATACGAAAAATATATCTACGGAAACTAGACTCAAAGAGGAACAACTTTTATGAAGGAGTCATTGTGTAAAAATACTTACAAAGGGTCGATAATCTCCACACAAAAAGACACAGAAATCTGCCCGAGAGAGCTCTTTTGGGTTTCTCTCTAAGAACGGGGTGAAGAAATGATTAAAGTGAAGTAAGTGAGTCTTGCACGACTCAAGCCTTCTTCAGGGGGAATATATAGACCTTAAAAATCATTGAGTGGAGGTGTAGACATGTGATAAGGTAGAGGATAGTGGGGGGCAAAGGACAACCTACAAAAGCTATGAGACATGGGACTTGATGGGGTGGGTTCCTCCATATTATTGAGTGCAACTTGATGCAATGAATGGTCTAACAAGTGGGGGAGGAAGCTTCTCCAAGGAGCTTTGCCAAGGTGGCCAAATTCGTGGGCCTTAGTGGGCCTCAACCAAGTGGACTTCAATTTAGGGTTTAAATGAGATTTGGTTAGGGTTTGAGATGCTATCAAGCCCAAATCCAATTTTTCTTGGCCCAAACAAATTTCCAAGGTTTAAAATGTTGGATAAAGATGTCATAATAAGAATTTGAGAAATTAATAGCATGTGGAAGTGATTTCATCAAGTGATTAAACACAATGCTAGAAATTGGATCAAAAGGGCTTGAAGGCCAACTTTAGGGTTTGGGGAAACCGTTTAGGGTTTCGGTTTCAACCAAGTTTTTGGAGTTTCAAATAGATTCCAATCATTGAGGGTTTCACTGACTAAAACCTATGCGATTAGTCGATTCGTGAAAACTTACGGAGTTTTCACGAGATTTCTAAAGTCTATAGAAATTTCACCATTGAATTTCTAGCGAGCTGTTACATAACTTCTATTTTAAAATCTCTTAAATTATAAAACCGGCTATGAGCATGCGAATAGTATGAATAGTACTTTGTGTTTTTGTTATGATCTTGAAGGTTAAAGGTTTAAATAAATTGATATCCAACAATCTTAGGGTTTTTGAGTCAATGGTTGAGTCTTTAACAATTGGTATCAAAGTAGAGACCATGTTACGAGTTCAAGTCACGGAGGAGAAGACCTATAGGCTAGATTAAAATGTCTTGGTACTATGTATGTATATGGTATTAAGTTATTGAATATTGATAAATGAGTGAAGCCCCTAAAAGAGAAAGGGCTACCACCGGGTCAGTGTCAATAGAGTGGGTTGTTGTGGACGTCGGATTTGAAAGGATGGTGGAATGTTATGATCTTGAGGGTTAAATACTTAACCAAATTAGTATCCAACAGTTCTAAAACTTTTGGATCAATAGTTGAGTCTTTATCAGTTTGATGGAAAAATTACATTCTTGTTATTGAGTTTTTGTTTGATGAGTAAAATTACCTTTGTCCTTGAGGTTCTAATGTGTTTGATGAGTAAAATTACCTCTTTGCCCTTAAGGTTTGTGTTTGATCATTGATGAGCTACATTTTTGTCCATGAGGTTCTAAAATATTTTTTGTTTGGGAGACAAAATTACCAAGGTTTTCATTTAGATAATTAGTGCCTCTTGTTTTTTTTCATCTTTTTCTTATTGTCTATTGTGCCTTAATTAAATTGTGTTCTCTCTTAAATAAAATTACTTTTTTATTTCTGAGATTTCTTTTGGAAAAATCTTAGGTAAATTTGGTCATCTCCTCGTGCTATGACATGCTTAGGATTAGGTTAAAGTGCAATTATTTTTAGGAATGACATCATATGATATGAGTTATTTAGAAATAAGACCATCTAATGATTTTTTGTCCATTAACATCTACAAAAACTAGGTCCAATCATAAGGATTAGATTATTATTATTATTATTATTTTGAAATAAACATGTATACTTTCATTTCACTTTAATCAATCATTACAAAGTTTATCTTGTAAAACAAATGAAAACACTTCTATTGGGCTTTCCTCTATCCAAATCCTCTATTTAGTATGTATCATGGCTAATTTGGCCAACTTGTGTGAGACTTTATTTCCTTCCTTGTATGTATTCTGTAATTTCCATGTTTTCCTGTTAGTAAACACCTCCCTTAGGTCTTCTATCAGCTGACCATACCACACTCTAAGCTCAGCATTACTATTTAGCCCGTCAGTCACTATTGATGCATCTCTTTCAAAAACCACTCTTGAGAAATTCAATTCTATACACAACTCCACTGCACGCCACAAAGCATAGATCTTAGCTACAAATGCATTACTAACTTTCATCTTATTCATACACAAAGACCAAGTACTTCTCCTTCTCCATCCCTTATGACCATGCTTGCTCCCATCCTCATATTTTTTGAATCATAAGCCACATCCCAGTTTAGTTTCACCTCTTCATCTTCTGGTTTTTTCCATCTAAATCCTGCTCGAGGAAGTTTAGTTACTATATGTTGCTCTCTATTCTCCTTTCATGCAATCTGATATTCATAAAGGTCCTCCATTGCTTTCCCTATAACCCTTCTTGGGCTTAAGAAATCATTCTAAAAAATTACTCTATTTCTCCTCAACCATATATTTCTCATTATAACTGCCACCCTCTCTAATTCCTCTAGCTTTAGTTTTTGCACTAACATCTTCCATATTGAGAAAAACTCCCTACCATTGCTACTCCATTTCTGAATTGGTCTTTGTTGTTCTGCCCATACATCTATTGCTACACTACAACTCCATAGAGAATGGCCTACAGATTCCACCTCTCTATTACATATTGGGCACAATGCATCTTTTACTATCTTCCTTCTAGCCAAGTTTTCTTTAGTAGGGAGACAATTACTTACTGCTTTCCACATAAATTTTTTAACCACTACTGGGACATTCAACCTCCATATACCTTTCCAAACCTGTCCTTCATTAGAAAAAGCAGAAGGTTCTACTTTATCCCGCCTCTTAACACTCATATCCAAGTGATATGCACTCTTTATTGAAAAGTTTATTGTTTTAGTAAAGCCACATATCATTTTATCCTTTAATCCCAACTTACTAATTGGAATTTTACAAATTACATTAGCTTCCTCATTTCCCAACACTTCCTCAATGATTTTTTCCTTCTACTCCCCTGTACCTGAATTAATAAACTCCACCACCCTTGCATTCTTATTGAATATTTTCACAGCCCTTGTACAACTAGCCAAGAAGATGATGACATTACCCATTTATCATCCTAGATCTTAACTTCTTTCCCATTCCTTACTCTCCACACTAATCCATCTTTCAACAATTTTATAGCATTCCATAGACTCCTCCACATCATAGAAGGGCATTACCCCAGTTTAGTTGAAAGTAGATCCTGCTTCTTGAAATACTTCTCTTTTAATATCTTTGCAGATAAAGAGTTTGGGTTCATCAATACCTTCCAACACTGCTTAGCCAACATGGCATTGTTAAAATTATCAACATCTCAAAAACCCATCCCTCCCATTTCTTTTGTTGCTCCCATTTTGTCTCACCTTTTCCATTGAATTTTCTTTTCATTATGTTTCTGGCCCCACCAAACTTTGGTCATAAGTGTGGAAATCTCATTGCACAACCTTTTTGGCAGTCGAAACACACTCATATGGTATGTAGGAATGGCTTGAATTACAGCAAGAGGTGTAAAAATAAATCAAAAAATCGGCCCAGCCCGGACTTGACCGGACTGGTTTGTTTGGTCTGGCTTTTGACCAGTTCGGTCTAGAATCAGTTCATTCATTTTAAAAACTTGTCAAATCTAGTCTGGAATCGATTTTAAGTTTTCCAAAACTGGACCGGACTGGTTCACACACACATATATATTTTATTAATTTTTAATATTATATATAATAGATTTTATATTATATATAATTTTTTACATATAATTATGAAATAATATATTATAATTTATAACATAACATTTTAATCTTAAACATGAATATTTATTTGATTATATGTTTTAAATATAAAATATATATTAAATACATTCTATTGCCTAATAAATTCTTAACATATTTCTTTTGATAAATACATTAGTAATACTAATATACTTAGTATATTAAAATCGGAAAACTAGACTGAACCAAACCGGCATTGGTAAAACCAAAAGTACCGGTAAATGGGGGTAATCAGTGTGTAATCGGTTTTAAAAAAATGCAAAACCAGTATTACCGGTTCAGTCATAGATTTTGTCCAAAACCGAATCAAACCGGACCGGTTACACCTCTAATTACAGCTTTCAGCAATACCTCCTTACTAGCAATACCTCTAAATGCATTATACTTAGACCTCCCTACCACTGCAGGTAAGCCTAAGTACTTTTCACAATTCCCACTCAGTCTTGCCCCTACAACCTCCAATATCTATCTTCTGACTTGTTGTTTTGTATTACCATTGAATAATATTGAGGTTTTTTGCTCATTAAGGCACTGACCTGAACCTAGCTACTTCATACACCTATAGAATCTTCCTTATACTCCTCCATTCCTTAATTGAAGCCTTGCAGAAAAGAATGCAATCATCTGTAAACATCAGATGATTCACTCTTGTACCTCATCTAGCAACTATAACTCCTCTTATATCACCCCTCCTTTCAACCAAATTAATTAGACTACTCAGTCTCTCAGCACACAAAAGGAATAAGTAAGGGGATTGGTCCCTTGTTGGAATAAAACTCTCTCCAGGTATGCCATTAACCAACATTGAGTATGTCACCGTTGATACACAACTCATAGTCAACTTGATCCACTTCTCACAAAAACCCAGCTTCCTCATCACACCTTCCAAAAACCTCTATTCCACACGGTCATAAGTCTTTGCCATGTCTAAGTCTAAAGCCATGCTCTCTTCCTTCCCTCATTGTCTATTCTTCATCGAATGCAATACCTCATAAACCACCAAAATATTGTCAGAATTTATCTGCCTGGGATAAAATCACTCCGCTATTGTGAAATAATTTTTGTTAGCACCACCTTAAGTCTGTTTGCTAATGTTTTAGCCACTATTTTATACAACATGTTACATAGACTAATTGGTCTATATTCACTCACCATCTCAGGGGTTTTTACTTTTGGGAGTAAAGTAATAAAAATATGATTCATGGACTCCAACTCCCTTTCACCCTTTAAGAAACTTAGAACTGCCTGGCACACCTCCTCCCTAACTATATGTCAATACTTTTGAAAGAAGCAGGCACCAAAACCATCAGGCCCAGATAATTTAAAATGGCCCATCTAAAAAATTACTTTCTCAATTTCAGCCTTATTAAAGTCTTTGACCAGTATCTCATTCATTTCCTTTGTGACCCTTTGATCTATAGCCTGTAAACACATTTCCATTTTCTGCTTTGAAGGAACTCTTGAGGAAAGGACCTCTTCAAAATGTAGCTTGAAAGCTCTCTCAATATCACCTTGTTCTTTCACAATTCTGCATTGTGTATCCACTACTTGACTGATTCTATTTCTCATTCTCCTCTGATTTGCACAGGCATGAAAATACTTAGTATTTCGATCTCCATACAAGAACCAGTTCTCTTTAGCCCTCTGCCTCCATTTTAACTCTTCCTTTTCTAGCAAGAGACCCACCTCCCCTTTTAGTTCCTCACCATTGAACCCATCCTCCTCTTCTTGCAACTTTTTCAATTTCTCTATCTTCCTTCTTATCTCCCTCTCACTATCTCTTATCTTCTCCCTGCACCATCCATTCAATGCTGCCCCATAACTCCTTAGTGACTATTGTATTTTTCCCAGCAAGACATCACTCCTCCTAGTATTAGCCCATTCCCTTGAAACAACTTCCTCACACTATTTTTCTGTTTCCAGCAAGCTTCAAACCTAAATAGCTTCCTAATACCCTTCCTTCTCATATGAGTTTTAAACATGTTCAACACTAGTAGCTTATGGTCTTAACATCTAGCATGTAAAACTTCCACCCATACTTCCTTAAACACCTTTCTCCAACTGTTATTTGCTACACATTTGTCTAGCCTTTCTTTTGTAAAAGTGTCACCTATATGCCCATTGTACAATGTAAATTTATCTCCCCTATATCCCAAATCCCATAGTTCATTTGATACCAAGGCTTTTTCTGAATTTGTATATCTAAGTCTCCCCCATTTGTTTTCCTCCAAGCTTCTCGGATTGGCCTAACACTTTATTAAAATCCCCAGCTACACACCAAGATGTTTGATCTGATGGATTTAACATTCCTAAAAATCCCATGATAATCTTCTTTTTGCAGTCTTAGGATGTCCATAGAATCCCGTGAAGAGCCATTTTTGTTTAGTGTCTTCATCCTCAGCCCATGCATTGATGTGCCACCTTGAATAATTTTGAATTTCCATCCCTACATCTCCATTCCATATTATAGCTAGCCCCCCACTCTTGCCTATAAAATCCACCCCAAAGTAATTGTCATATCCTAACCTCTTTCTCACCCCCTCTAACTTCTTTGTAACTAGTAATGTTTCTATAAGAAACATTATTTTGGGCATCTTTTCCTTTGCCATATTGCAAAGATCCTGAATTGTTCGAGAGTTCCCAAACTCTCGACAGTTTTAACTTATGATAATCATTGAATTAGGAAGGGCTGCCTAACAATCTCCACCTCTACATTTACTATATCAACTTCCCCCCACCGCCTCTTATTTTTTCATCTTTTTTTTTTCCATCCCATACTGCCATCTCCATATCACTATCTGCACTTCCTCTTTTTAAAATTATTTTTTTATCACCTCTCTCTTCTCTCTTTTTTTCTCTGGCCCTCCTCTTCCATCTTCCCCTCATGATTGAACTACTCATTTCACTCATTGTTATCCCCATCTCACTTCCCTAAGCTACAACCATCTCTTGTCCCTCTTCACCTCCATTTTCTACAATCCCCATATCCCCCTCCTTTTCTACTTCCCTATCTCCCCTACCTTCCTCCTCTTCCCCTTCATTCCTCTTTCTTTCTTTCTTTTTTTTTTCATTTTTTTTAAAATATAACTAAAGCCTTTTTTTTCCCCAACATCCATTCCTCCCCCTTGTCACTCCTTACTTCCTCATACTCCTTCTGCCCCTCTCCACTCCCCTTCCCTTTGTTGCTTTCTTCCCTTCCCTTCGTATTGCCCATAAAACTCCTCCAATAATTAGCACTTGCTCTTAGCCACGGACAAAATTGGTTTTCTCTCTCCCCCTCTTTATCTTGCTTCATACCTACCACCACACACCCCTGCTCCCCATAAATAATAAAGCCACATTTACAGTACATTTTTTGGAGCTTCTCGTAAGTAAATGGTACCCACATTTTCTGCTCATCCACAGTTATTGTTCTCCCTTGAGCAATCAGCATCCTCAGATCTATCTCCACTTTCATTCACAAGTAATTTTCCATCTTACATCATCTTTTGGGGCATCGACTTCTAGAACCTTTCCCAGAGCATTACCAATTTGCATCCCCGTTTCCAGTGTCATACATGCTAACGGGAAGATGATGCATTTGCACCCACAATGATGCATAATCAAAATTCATATGGTTTGATTGGGTCACTCCATCAAACGGTTTCAGTACAGATAGTGCATTATCAAGTAACCATGGACATCTTTCCAACACCCTCAGCTTATCACCTACATTTGAGAAAGAAATAATGAAAGTATTCGGGTAAATTTCAGTGAAATTTGGTGGTGTACTTACCTTTCATATCTAGTTCATTGTTGGTCGCACCTCTTTCCCCTTCACCGGACTCTAGCATATCTTCCCAATTAGACTACAATCTCCCCTGCTTTTGATCTTCTTTGAGTTACTAAGCTCTACGTTAATGGCTAGTTCTTCCCCATTCAGGCTTCGTAATCAGCAACTCAAACAACCCAATAGTGACGGTGGCACTAGAATCTTCTCTTCTTTTTACGCCCTCAAGACGTTATAGAGAGAGAAACTTCAAACCAATATTGAAATTGCTTTATAAGGGTTAGATTATTAAAGAATTTCAAACAATGTTCTAATCTTGTTCCTTTCTATTTTACAGTTTCATTAGTTTAATTTAAAATATTCAACTTTTAAGATCATCTTTGCATATACAAACAATGTAGACCTAGGCATGAGCCTTGTAGTAAGAGAAAACTATATGAGTTGGGAAGATCAATTTTATGAACAAAACAAATTTCATCTCCGTAAAACAAGTTAACTATCTTCTTAATAAGCTAATGTGTGAAACAAATACATGCCCACAGCTATCAAATACTAAACTTTACAATGGTTGTATACATGCCTCCTAACTTAACTTGTTAAAAAACCATGCTTTGATTCACATATCTATCTTTGGTTTGCTACATTTGCTACAATTGATTTAATAATTATTTTTTTTTATAATTGACAAAACTCTAAAATGCTTTCACATTGATTAGTTCATTATCATATTAACAATTATTATTTTTTCTCAATAATTTTCAATCTTTATGATTAGTTCTAATTGATATACATTTTAAAGATTATATTTTTCCTTATAAAAAACATAGAAACACTTTTACCTGGACATGCGTGCCTTGAATAATTCAACCAACACATTTCGCCGACCTTGCTAGCTAGCTCGACCGATACATTGTTCAAAAATTCCGAGCATAGTAAGAAAATAAACATTATTTAGGATCACCAAGTAAATACAGTCCGATAGACACATTACTTGGTAATTCCAAGAATAGCAAGAAAATAAACCTTGATTGGGATAACCGAACAAGGCTATTTCAACCGACGTAATTTTTGGTAATTCCAAACATCACAACAAAATAACACGTTCTCGAAATCACCTGAGTAAGTCCAGTCTAACAAATTTATTCTGGTTGGTAATACCGAGAAGCACAAGAATTTAACCCTTACACATGATCACCCAATAAGACAAGTTTGGCTAACACATTGTTCGAAAAATCTAAATTTTGCAAGAAAATAATATTGCTCGAAATCACTTAGCAAATCCCGAGAGACAGGTTGCTTCGAAATGGCTAAAGTATCTTTGACTTGAAGTTGTGGTGTTGTGTGAATTTAGTCATTTCAAGCCTTAAATTCCTCAACACTCTGCTGCTAATTATTATTCAAACAATCACCAAACATTATTCCGCTCGCCATCTCAGATCAAACGGATGGAATAATTTAAAAAAAATATATATATTAATCCAGTCGTTGCTCACTTTATTTTATAGATAATACTTAGTGAACCGATAGTGTATCGATTGTTAACCGATTTTGAATTGCACCGATCGGTCGGATTTGTAGGTATTTAAAGAGAATGATTTCAGTGTTCATGAACTTCGTAGTTAGCATCGTAATTAGAAGTGAATCATTGATTCAGCATGCAACTACATTTCAAATGATTGATTTACTATTTATCCATGAGTTGTTGATCAAAGGCTGTTTGGTTTTTGACGGGACTCATGGGAGTACTTGAAAGACTGTTTGGAATTTAGGAGATTGTTGGAATTATTCTGTTTAAAGTTGGAGTCATGGTTGGTAAAGACTCTTTACCTCTGCTTCAAGCTATCAAGATTGATGACTTCCATTTTCTTCGTGAAAAAAATCACATGAAAATATTGTAATTTTTTAAAAGATAATTAAAACAGAAAAAAATGATTTATTATTCTTTTTATTTTAAAAAAGTACAATAAACACAAAAATATTAAAAATAAAGTAAGATCCACAAGGATGTGCTTGAACTTGGAAATTTGTGATGATGAAGATAAAATAAAATACTAATTCATAGAAAGTACTTTTACAATTAGACGTACTATATAAGTTACGTTAATTTATAAATTTATTTTTATAAAATTTTTTTGTCATCAAAATATTTCTTTTCACAAAAACTCACCTCTAAAAAACTTCTCAAAGATTTGGCTCTATTTGGAGTTGAACTTAACTTAGTTTAATATAATTTTAAGCTAAGTCTAGCATTCAAACATCTAACTCTCAAATTACTAAACTCCTCTCAATTCAAAACTTTCGTGGGACCCATAATCTTTTTAACTCAACACATCTTTATATGTGAAACCTACAATATTTTTCAATTTTTCATAAATAGTACAAAACTCATCTTAACATCCAAATACATTTAAACTCATTTTAGATCGATTTCATGTAACTCACTCCACCAACTCAACTCACTATTATTCATAAAGAACTCAGTTCAACTCAACTCAGCTCAATATCCAAACGCAAGCTTAAAAACTTCAAGCTAGCTTCCATTTTTGGGAACAAAGAAGTAGATTTTTGGATGTTGTTGAAGATGATCTTAACAAAATTTGTTTAGGGAATACAATAATTGAGCAGCTCTATGATATTATGATTCATAATTAATGAATTCATATGTCCAACTAGATATTACAAAGCAATACACTTGTACTTTGGCCCCATGTCAACTTTTCAAAAGCATGTTCATTATTTAACATTTATTTTCACATGCTCCAGCATTTGGCCAAAACAAGTCCGCAGCCACACATGTTTTTAATTCTTATTTTCACATGCTCCAAGCATAAACATGTTTTTCTCCTTATAAAATTAGCATCTATATCAATAGAAATAAATTGATAGATAAAGCACGTTTAATAAAATAGAATAATTTAATTTAAAAAATAAATTTTAAAATTTAAATTTTATGCCTAGAAAGTTGTAATAGTTTGACAAAGATATAAGTATGAGAAGGATATTGACAATAAAACTAAAATGCTATATTTAGATGCTGATATTTTTGACCTTTAACGTAATAATTAATACAAAAGTAACAATCCTTATTAGCTGGACAGCCAACCAGCCAGCCCTGGTCAACACATTAATTCATCAAACTCTAAAAAACAATGACACAAAATTTGGACTATAATTTAGACTTTTTGCTTGAATTTGAAATTTTTTTGAGATAAAATAGATATTATAATATTTATTAAAAATAAAATTTGAATAATATGAAAAGAGATTACGTACAATTGTAAAATACGTATAAACGTGAAGTAATTATTTAAAAAAAAGAGTAAAATTTATGATTAAAAAAATTAATTTTTTTAAAATCGTATTTATTCATTTTTTTTCTACATTTTTTATTTCTTAATTTGAAAAGCTCGAAAGTAGAGGAGGATTGTTTATGGAGGAGGTGGAGGTTGCCATTGCAAGAAGACAGTTCAGATATTCTTCCGTACCTCTGTTCCAGTCAACTAATCTGGGCGCCAAACTCGGACCACGTTTTCGTTGTTTATATTCGTCACAGAACACTGGCACTGCGTTGGGAGTCTGGGACCAAGCACCCGAACCTGTTTACTCCAGAAACAAACAAGTTTGGTCCTCTTTTCAGCTACCCAAGCCATCCAGATGAGACCATAATGCTTCCTCTTAGCTTCTTCTAGTCCTGGATTTGAGACCTTTTCCCCCTGTTTTTTGTTCTGTTGTATTCGGGGAAACTGATCATTCCCTTCGTCTTCGGGAAAATTATAAGAAAGAAGCTCAGGGAAGAAAAAATATTAGAACTTGCAACAGTGCCCGGCAGGGAAAACTCTTTCCATGGAAGGAGGAAAAGGCGTGGTGGAGAAGAAAGGAACACACGAGATTGTTTTGCAGATTCTGGGTACCGAAGAAACTTACGTTACGAGGAAAGAAAGCAGAGATTCCAAAGGCTCTGCACTTAGCGAAAGCAGCACCTACTCTATGTCAAGGAATTCTCCGCTTAGGTCTTCGCCGAAACGGGTTAGTGATACAAATGTTGAGCCAAAAGAGCTCGACGACCTTAAGAACCGAATTCAAATGTCCACATTTACAAGCCCGTCTTCTCCTTTACCGAGTCCGATTCTCACTAAGCCTCCGAAGATCCCAACGGACACCTTAATGCAAAGAAAATCGCTTGCGCGGTCGGCTTTCTCCAAGCCCAAGTCGAGATTGGTGGAGCCAGCGTATGCTGGCAATGCCAACTTGGATTCGAAGAAGGCGGATGCAACTTTCTCCAATCGGAACTCGCCGAATGTGGCTTCCCCAAGTCACAAAGTCAGTGTTTCTACTCCACGGGAAACCTTGAAATCGGCACCGATCACTCCCAGAACGCCGTTGATAGGGTCGCCGGGACCAGAGGAGGAAGATGATGAGGAAGTTTACAAGTCGGCCAATCTTAAAGTGGGCGAGAAAATCGGTAAGAAGCTTAAAACGACGGTTTTGCTCGAGTGGACTGCATTTGTGTGTATCATGGGGTTTTTGATTGCGAGCTTAACTATTGAGAAATTGCAGAACGGTGAGCTTTGGGATCTGTATTTGTGGAAATGGGGAGTGCTGGTGTTGGTAATCTTCTGTGGTAGATTGGTCACTGAATGGTTCATTAATGTTTTGGTTTTCTTGATTGAAATGAACTTCTTGCTTAAGAAAAAGGTTTTGTATTTTGTGTACGGGTTGCAGAGGAATGCTCAGATTTTTATTTGGTTGAGTTTAGTTCTACTAGCATGGGGATTGTTGTTCGACAGGGGAGTAGAGAGATCCGAGGAAACTTCTCGAGTTCTGAATTATATTACCAGGTCTCTTGCTGCTTGCGTTATTGGGGCAGCTATATGGCTTGGAAAGAGTCTGTTAGTGAAGTTACTGGGTATTTCTTTCCAAAGCGCGAGATTCTTTGACCGGATTCAAGTATCGATATTTCATCAGTATATTCTTAGGACCCTTTCAGGACCTCCTTTGATGGCGATGGCAGGAAAAGTTGGGAGCTCGGCAAGTTCGGGGCGTTTGAGTTTGAAGAATTTGAAGAAAGAAAAAAATGAAGGAAAAGAAGGGGGAAAAGAAGAGGTGATTGATGTAGACAAGCTCAAGAAAATGAAACAAGAAAAAGTTTCTGCTTGGACCATGAAAGGGTTGATTAGTGTCATTAGGGGTTCTGGACTTACCACCATCTCAAACGCACTTGATAGTGTGGATGATGATGAGGGTGAGCAGAAAGGCGAGGAGATCACTAGTGAGTGGGAAGCAAAGGCTGCTGCTTATCGGATCTTCAATAATGTGGCTAAGCCTGGAAGCAAGTGAGAATATCATATTCTGAAAGCTTCTACAATTTTCTGCCCGCTTTCCCCCACCCATGATTTTCAATGTTGAAATTATTGTCTACAGGTACATTGATGAGGAGGACCTCTTGCGCTTCATGACGAAGGAGGAGGTGGATAATATGCTACCACTGATTCAAGGAGCAGTGGAAACAGGAAAGATCAAGAGAAAAGATTTAAAGAACTGGCTGGTAAGTTCTGTATCAAATTTGTTTTTCATATCACTCTACAGGGCCCTTCCTAATGATATTTGAGATTGTTAAATTTCTCCTCATACACCTCTTGATGATTATGTGCATGCTGACATCATTTTGGAGTTATGTGTACAAATCTTCAAATACACCAAACGGTATCCTTGTATAGCTCCAAAAATTCATTTGAGTATTTTTGTCCATCAAGTTCTTAGGCCCTTGTGGTTGTAACTCAGACCCTACCCTCCGATGTGACTTCATATTTTACATGTTGTGAGCATTATTAAGAGCTTGATGTTTGTCTTCTATTTCACAGTAATCAAATTGAAACTCGTGGAAATATTTCAATCGTGGCTCTTATAACATCATTCTTGTTTGCAGGTGAATGTTTACCTAGAACGCAAATCACTGTTACATTCCTTGAATGATACGAAAACAGCCATAGACGAGCTGAACAAGCTTGTTTCAGTGATTGTGCTTATTGTGGCCCTTATTGTGTGGTTACTCTTGATGCAATTTTTAACAACCCAAATTCTCGTCTTCATATCATCTCAATTTCTCGTTTTGGCGTTTGTATTTGGTAACACTGCCAAGACTGTGTTTGAAGCCATCATATTTGTATTTGTGATGCACCCATTTGATGTAGGGGATCGTATTGTTGTTGATGGAGTGCAGGTAACTCCCTAATCCTGATAACAAATCAAATTCTATTAGATCTTGGTCACTTTGCCTTACACATTTATGCCTCACAGATGGTTGTTGAAGAAGTGAACATTATGACGACAATCCTCTTGAGATATGACAATGAGAAAATAACCTATCCAAATTCAGTCCTGGCTACCAAACCCATCAGCAACTTTTATAGGAGCCCTGAAATGAGTGATTCTGTCGAATTTGCAGTTGATGTTTCTACTTCAATTGAGAGTATTGGAGCTCTCAAAGCAAAAATAAAAGTGTAAGTTGCCCCGATTGTCTTTAAGTATGCTGCATTATCATGATCGATTCTTCTACTTACAGACTGCTAGAAATTGGCAGCTGGCATATGCTTAAAAAGTGATTATTCTGCATACAGATTGCGTAGCTATCAAAACTGAATCTTGGATTGAACTATCCAAGGAGTCAATATAATGGTTCACTGGTTTAACAATTGGTTGAGCTGCGGGTTCAAAAACCAAGTACTTGGATATTTCGTGTTTGTAATAACATTGCTAAAAGATAGGTTTAAGACCCATAACGTTTTTCAAATGTGCTTCAATAAAGAAATGCTTCATATGTACATATATATGTAACATAAATTTGTATTCATTGATAGATAAGCACCATATGACTGAATTTAAACTCTGAAGGTTAGATGGATTGCTAAAAATTCCACTGTTTTTCATGGTCTTATTCTGATTGATTGCTTGGACGGTATAATTCAAATTTAGAGCTGTTCATGGTCTTTTCACTTTAACCAGTGGTTGAGTAACTTTCTGATAACACTGGCATTAAACCATGCATAGGTGGGTTCTCTTGGGTGTGGAACATAGAAAAATTACTTTTGAGCAAAAGTAATTTATTTATGGTTTCTCCTCTTTTTACCTTTTATATTATGGGAATTCCTTCTTTTTGTGAGTGGTTGCTCATCGTCCTGTTTCTAATATGTTGAAAAGGAAAAATGATATTTGTGAGCCAGTATGGAGCACACCCTCCATCCACTAACGTGGTAAGATTTTAATTTCTCTTGGAAATCAAATATTACCATGTATTAGCAGTATGAAGGGTATGTCCTCTTCATTGTCTAGCACGTAGAAGGAGTCATTGGTAGCAGAGTCTTTTAGATCAGCCAACTATAATGACGAGCTAATAATTTTTCAATACTGTTAGTGCAGCTCAATTTCTGAATCATGTTTTGTTTCCATTTCTGGTATTATTTAAATACTTCATTTAATAGAGATGGCTTTCTTGAAAATTCAGGTACTTGGAGAGCAAGCCTCAACACTGGCGTCCTGGCCACAGTGTGTTGGTTAAGGAGATCGAGGATGTAAACAAGATGAGAATGGGTCTGTATGTCACGCACACCATAAACTTTCAGAACTATGGGGATAAGAGCAGCCGGAGATCTGAACTTGTGTTAGAGCTGAAGAGAATTTTTGAGGAGCTTGGTATTAAATATCAACTGCTGCCTCAAGAAGTTCTCCTCAAAAATGTTGGGACAGCCCCCCCAGCATTTCAACCTGTGCGGTGACCATCTCTCTTCTTTGTGCAAAATTATTCCTCTGCGCAAGTAGGTGAGTTTCTGCTCTGATTTTCTCGGCTTGGCACGCGTAGTTTTTTTTTTTTTTCCCTCAGCAAGCAAAATATTTCATAGATGAACTAAGAGGTTATAATGATACAAGATTTTGTGGGATGGGAGTCCCCAACAATCATTCCAAGATAAACAAAAGCAGCACTAAAAAGAAAAAAAAAACCGCGTTATCTCGCCAAAAGATTGGCTCCAACCTAATCTCACACGGGGATGTCGCTTAAAAGCGGTTTTAATATAGTTTGATAAATAGACTATAAACCTACAACTAAAAATCATAGTTGAGAGTGGGGCGCTGCATTTTGCTGATTTGGTCCAACTGTAGGAGATTATCATGATCACATTGTCTTGATCACAGATTAGGGAAAGCTGTAACATAGGGTAGCAACCGGAATCTAGGCCAAGTCTTCGGCGAGGGGACAACAGTGTTGGTGGCGATGCGTGTAAAATACGCGCCACCTTAGGAGGAGAACGGATGAGTTTATCCGAAAGATCAATGGCCGGTGAAGTCGGAGAGGCCGCGCATGGCCTTAGAAGCCGCTCCAGAATGCAGCTGCGCATATTAAAAGTGCACGGCAGGGACCGTGCATGGCCCCAGAATTGTAGTTTTTGGCTATGAACATGAAGATTAGTGGTTGTAGAGGCTGTAGAGGCGGCATGTGCAGGAAGGAGGATGTAAGGAAGCAATAGATCGGCAAGAGTCGGTGCTAAGGAGTGGAAACAAAATGGAAAACAATGGAAATGGAACAAATGGAAAACCATATGGACAGAGCCACTAGGACTGGCTAGGGGAGGAGGTGGTCGGAGCCAAAGCTTCGAACCCCCTCCGCCTAGGGATGGGTGGAATATCCTGCCAACTGTGGTTGGGCAATGGTATGGAGAGAAAAAGGAAAAAACCTCTGGCAAGGCCAGCTTAGCATGCTTAGTTACTTGCATTATAGTTTCAAAATTTTTGATACCAGGGATAAGAACTAGCAGAGTCACTAATTGGTGAAAAATATTCCATGGGAGTGGATGATTTACATTTTTTTCTTGATTAAAAAATAGCAATTTTATTAAAATGAGAAAAGTCCTCTGGTATATATGAAATCAACATGTACAACTCCTGAAGCTAAGGCTTAGTTAGGAGGTTGATAAACTCTATGAAAGATCATATCGAAAAATAAAGTCCACAATAGATGTGGAAGAATATAAAGGCAAACAATCCAATAATCCAAAGTACTCTAGAGTCAATTTTTTTTTTTTTAATTTGATTTTTATTTTCAAACAAGTTTAAAGATAAACTAAAGGTTACATGATACAAAATTTAATGGGGTGTGAGTCTCCAACAATCATCTCAAGACAAACAAGTGCAACAGTATTAAAAAAATAAGAAAAAGAAAAAAAAGGGATTTGGAGTAAAAAAATGGCCCCCACCCATTTCCCACTGAGGGAAGTCGCTTGAAGCGGTTTTAAAATAGTCTGATAAACATACAAACATACTGCGACTGAAACGAAGCATCTTGCATTTTGTGTGTCTGGATTGGCTGTATGAGTCTTCCTCTAGATTCAAGACTTAATCATGAACAAAGTAAGTAGAACCCCTTCAAAAGTCATCATGGCATAGTGTACAAATTCTTACGACTCTCATGATGGCCATATGTTAAAATTTGAAAGTAGATTCACAAGTTAATCTTTGCAAGATTTTCTAAGTAAATCTCGTCACTAACATTTTTGGATTAATGGACTTTTATGTTTGTTACTAATTTTAAATGTTTCTTGTTCCCTTTGTTGAGAACAGGTGCAAATGAGGGGGATGCAGAGAGTTTCATTGTTTTGTAAAGCTAAGAGCAAGATTGATGATTCAAGCTGGATCTCAGTTCTTACTTAGAAGTAAAACGAATAAAACTCTGGCCTGATGAAAGGAAAAGAGCATTGGTGTGATTATGAGTTATTGAAAAATAATTTTGGGAAAAATATTTTCATTTCTTGGCTTTTTTGTAAAGGGCAGAAAATAGCTGTTACTAAAAAATGACTAGTGTGTCAATGGAAAAAAAGAAATAATATTTACAGTTACGTAAAAGCTGTACATTCTTTTTGAAAAAAGTAAATAAATACGGGACTAAAAGATTAATTTTTAATAATAAATTTAACTATTTATTAAAAGAAATGCGATTCATTTACACAACACGGATGGCAATTGCTTACCCCGGAGAATAATTCATTGTCACCCCCCCTTGCTTTACATGTACTTCTTCACCGAAGTAAGATAGAGAGAATCTTTTACTAAAAGAATTTATTATTGCATATAATCTTACAATTAATGTCTCTCTC